>VXBL01005078.1:259256-309173 GCA_013400195.1 Aramus guarauna | reverse complement strand
AACCCCCCCCCCCCCCCAAAAAAAATAAATAAATAAAAATGGGAAGCTGTAAACCCGGCGGCTCCTTCCGTGTGTGTGGCTGGAAGGGCGAGGCGAAAGATCTTCCTGCAAAAGTATATAGTGGTGGCCAAGCCGGGAAAGCATGCACGGAGGACTATGCACAGAGAAATTGCTGACTTTGACCTTGCATATAGACCTGGAGAGAATTTGCTATTTTAAGTTCAGTTTCCTTTCAAATCAGAATGAGCAGTCGGAGTCGTGTAGCTGAACAGCTGACTTCGGGATAGTTGTAACATTTCACTCCGATGTAAAACTTTCAACAGTTCTGTTCTGCAACGTGATGAAACCAACTTTTCTGCTATATTGTGTAATGCAATAAATGTCAGGTTGAAAAATTTGACTTCATTGAAACGTCTTTTTATAATTGCCTGTGATGTTGTAAGATGCACTTAGCAAAAATATGTTGTCTTAGCGGATGCAATTGAATCATGGTTTTCCGACGGCAAACCGTCACGGTGGAAAACAGCCTTTGCTGATATTTTCCCAGTTCCCTGCGTGGCAGGACGCTGAGTAAAGCTCTTGCAAACCACAAAACTTTTGTTTTGTGAATCTACAGGTAGTACCCAGGTGACGTTCCTTTGCCTGCTAAGGAAAGACAGGCTGTTTAGGAAAAATAAAAATAATTTAAAAATCCAGCCTTCATCTCCCGGCAGAAGGAGGAAACAGCTCAAGTGCCTCCCTCTCGCCAGCTTTGGCTCCTGCGGTGTTTGCATCTCCACCCACCCCGTCCCCCCACCGCCGCGGGCCGATGGTTTTTCGCAGAGGGATGTAATCCCGGGCGGTAAGGTCAGAGCCGGGGAGCGATGCGCTGCTCCCGGGAAAGCCTGGGCAACCTCGGGCCTCTCTTATCCCGTGGAGGTGACAAGGCCCTTCCCGGCGGGAGCAAGGTGCTGAACGCTGCGCAGTATGAGCTCCGTAAATGAGGGTTTAATGATTCATGAGCTTTGTCCCGGATGCGCAGACACACTTTTTGCGGGACATTAACACTCGGTGCCTCTGGGCTGTCTGGTCGCCCAACGCCTCCTTCCCGGGACTCGAGGACAGGCCACCGCAGGATCCGTCCATCGAGCTGCAAAAAAGCAAATTAACCTTGGAATAGAAATTATTTCGGTGTAAAACTGAACAGGTTTCACTCTTCCTTTACGGTAAGGCATGTCTGCCAATTTGTCATAAGATTTATTTTTTTTTCAGTATTTTTATCCCAAAATGTGTGCTACTTCTCAGTGGTATTGCAGTAAAACCAATTGTAAGTAAGTCTTCTCTTTTTTTTTTTTTTTCAGTAGAATTATGTATATGGATACGAGACATTTGTGTGTCTTGTGGATTCCATACAGCTTAAGGAAAACACGGAGAAGACATCACCAGTGCCTCCATGAGCTCACCCCGGCTCGCTCCACCTGTGGCGGCTGTTCAAGACTCTTGGTTTAATTAGTTAAGTATGGCTGTTTGCTAAGTAACTCATGTACCAGTCCATATATCTGCCCACCCACTTCACAGCAGTCTGCGGCTATAAAAATCCTTGCCAGCCTGCAGCTCACGTCAAGGGCAACTGCGTGTAAAAATAAAAATAAAAATAAAATAAACCTCTGCTTCTAAAAGTAGGAAAATTCAGATTTCCAAAGGTTTTGTGGTGGTGACAAATCAAGGAAGAGCTGCTGGCATTTCCTCTCATCTGGCAGGAATCGCAGTGAGTCAGTGTCCGTGCAGGAGGGCGGCCTTGGCCGTGCTGTCGATAACCGCAGCGTGTGACCTCACGCATCTCCTCCGCCGGGACCGCCGGTGTACACGTGTCTTCGGGTCCTGCCGTATCTGCGTGTGGGCCTCTGGAGGACAGTTGTGTCCTCTGCGGTTTCTGCTTGTGTTTCGCATCTAATAAACTCCCATGCCACTGTCATGTTACAAATGGGTTGATAAGAGTTTTGGGTCAAGTCCAGCCATGGGCATAAAAAAATGAAGCAAACGTAGGACATCTATGCACCAAAGTGAGTCAACTCCTGAGATCAATCTCTGCTGAGGATTTGGTCTTAGGAATGGAAGGTAAATCCAAGGGGAACGGGGTTTTCTTCACAGGCTCGCTAGTAGTTTGCTATGATGTGCCTTATTTTTTTTCTTGCCTTTAGGGATTTTCAGATGTAAAGTCCTAACAGATAGATTGCTCATACATTATTACATGTCACTCCGGTCTGGGTGGACAAGAAAGAAAATGAGAGTCTGTAGTTGGACTTAATTTTGACACATAAGAATTTTTTTACCAGTAGCAAAAATTCCTGCACTATTTCCTAAACTTGCTTGCTCTTCTCTCCCATCTTTATTTTCCCTGCTTCTGACCCTGTGAAGGCTATGAGGGTTGAATATACCATCTAGTGGCCTCCGGGACTTCTTGCATTTTGGAAGCAGTGGGTGAAAAATCTCTGATTAAATGTACACTTTATCGGGATTTCATGGTGAGGGCAGTCACACAGGCGCAGGAATAGGGGAAGAGCAAGAGGAACGGAGGCCAACCAAGAGAAAGAAAATAAATTTCAGCACGTCTTCCCCACACGTACCCATAGGTATCCGTAACAGCTGGGCATCCATCAGAAGACTAATGAAAGTCATCCTGCCCTTTTTTCCTACTTGCTAGCTCGTAACGCTTTCAAAATCCGCGATTCTTCATCCAAACAGCATTACTAATTAGCCGTCATGTTTTTCCCAGGTGTGTACAGCATTGTGTTAAGTCTCCAACCCAGAACTAAACAAACTTTTAGTTCCTTCTCAGTTAATATTTACCCGTGTAACTAAGGCTGTGATTATTTCATGGGTTGTCTTGTAATAGTTACCTGGTTTATGTTCTCTTCCTGACAATGAATTACAAGATCCTGAGGCTGGAAGACAACTAAAATATTGTACCGGACTGAAGGCCGTATTCATCTGGATTTCTGCTAAAGGACAGTCGCAACAGGATCTGGGGTTTTTTAATCCAAAACAATCTCTCTCCAATTAATAGTCAAATTTGTTTTGGAATTCACTGAAGTCCATCATGAGACTTGTTTCAGAATTTAAGGAAACTTTCAGAATTGTGTAAAACCTACTAGAAATGTCTCTAAAGGTCATGAATTTTGTAAGGGTGAGAAATTTTAACAATTACTTTAACAGTTCCTTGTTTTAGAATTAATACAGGCTAATTTTATTTGATGTAAAAAAAAAAAAGAGTCTAGAGAAAGTTTTGTCAGTGCAGATAGGTTAATTTTAAATTCTATTTCTGGAAAGCCTTAATTCTGTGTAATGTTACGTGGTAAGAGTTTGAACTGATCAGGCAGCTGAGGGCAAGGCTTGGTGCTGAAATCCCACGTGGTTAAGGTTCTGCAGACACTTAACTGCGGTGATGACCGTGGAAGGAATAACATCATGTTAAACTTTTTCCTGACTTACTTCTACAGATCCTTGACTTGAAGATGAGGCCAGTTCACCCGCAGGGACTGCTGTTGTTGTTGCAGTGAAGGTGTTAATTAAAGTCAGTTTTAGCTCTGAAATGGATGTGAAGGCGAAGCTGAAAGTTAAGTCTGCTCCTGCCCCCACCCTGTAGAGGAGAAACCAAGCAGTGCTTCTGCAGACGTTGGTTGCTTGCAGGGGCCTGTTTGGTTGTGTGGCTCTCTGGAGAAGGCCACTTCCCAGCTGAGAACAGGCCCTCCCTTCACTAAGCCAACGTTGGTTGCTGGCTGTTCGGCATCCTGCTGCAGAAATGGGGTTGTTTCAGGGGGGGCTGGAAATGATCCTGGTTGGCAAAGCAGCCACGGAACTCTTTTGGGTGGTGGTGCATCATTTGTGATCACTGATGATGATGGAGCACGAGAGTAGTAGGGCCTGAACCATGGCGGGGTTGGGGCTGCACCCGGTGTCTCATGAGCTGAGAGGAGATGCTATAGAGCTGAGCCCAAAAACCTTCCTTCTCCTGGGCTGTGTGGGGTGGCTGGTGTTAATGCAAATGCCACCCATGCCATCTATAAAACCCTACTTGGGTTAATCCATCAGTGTGGACACAAAATCTGTGTAGTGCCCACAAGTCCAACCTTCTTTTCACTGTTTCTCCTTTATGAGCTCTGTTAGATCCTGTGTTTGCGGCAATGCTCAAACTTTGCTCCTTGTCCTCTTAAACAAAATTACTCAGCCATACTAGTCTAGTTGCTTGAAGGTCTGTCCAGTTGACCCTGCCAAAGGTGTTCAACTGTCCTCTGAACATTGTAATCTAAATCAGAATGATAGAAAAGATAAGAAAGACGCAGTAATACAGGAGGGGGAGAAAATGCATCATGCCAGGCGCTGTAAAGACTTTTCATTTTGGTAGATGAAGTGTTTAAATTCAAATGTCATTTTTGTGACTATTTTTGAAGAAATCTGTTTATCTGTTGCACCACTTGGCACTCACGATAAATGGTGTAAATAAATACAGAGTACGCACTGTGTTGCATAAGAGGTTAATTTTCCCGTGCTTGAAAAATCTCATAGTGAAGACGGAGAGTGCTCTTCTAAAGTAATTTATGCTTAGGAGAAAAACATAGAAGGCACGAAAAGCGGTAGAGTTTTCCACTGATTTGCTTGCTAGTAAGCGGATCAAGCAAATTGCAAAGGCAGCTGGAGGTGACTTCAGCCATAAGTCAAAAAAAGAATGCTATAAGGAATGGAAGAATATAATAGACTTTTGCCATATTAATATATGCATGAAAGACTCTCTTTTTAAGTGAAATAATTCAACCGTATTGTTAAGCTTCATGGGGAGAATAAATACCTTCTCCCATTTGCAGAATTTCCAGTTAAATCAGCACCTTGCTGGCAAACTAGCTACTTATATCTGTGTTGGTTTTTACCGTTGTCGCGTGATGATTGCCCGTTGTGCTAATGGCTTTTGAGTCTGTTGTCGTCCCGCTGTTAGGTGGAGAGCGATCGAAGGCGAAAAAGAAGGAAAAAATTGTACACCATGCAGGCAGAGAAAAAGCCTAAGCCGCAGGATGACAAGCAACCCATAGACTTCACAGGAATTATGTGTAAAGGGAAGATCGTGTGGCTGTGTTTGACTTTACCGCTCTGTTGTCTTGCTATTATGCCGTGAAAATAGTTTAATTAAAACACTTAGAGCACTCCAGATGGAACATGGCTTTAAAGCAGGTGTATTACAGTGTGGAGCCTACAGCGTGAAACCTCCAGAGCTCTTTTTCCCTCTTTAAGAGACAGAAGAGGGTCCACTGGGTTCAGTGCAGAATGAAACCTCGGAGCTTTCTCAAAAGCACGTTTAAATATTGGCAGCCTCCCCCCCTGCCCCGCTCCTGGTTTTTTGCTTTTTTTTTTTGGCAAATGACAGCTATGAGGAAGACTGCTATGAATCTAGACAAATACCATTTAATAAAGTTGTTGAAAGATCGCTTCTGCTTCAGCTCCTTTCCCTTGATAAAATCATGGGGTGGATTTACGGGATGTTTTCCTTGCTGCTAATTGGGGTTAAGCGTGGCATGTCCTTCATTCGTGTTCAGAAAAGATTTGATACAAGCAGCTATAGAAAAATCAGCCCCATAATAGTTACAGCTCTTAGTGACTGGGTACTCTGAAGTACTGGCTTATCAATCTCTCAAAAATCCTGCAAACATTTTGCTTATTTGTATAAAAATCTATTTTTTTCAATGCTTATAATGTCTTGGCCTCAGTGAAATCTCTTGACAGTGAATTTCATATGCAAATTTTAACCAGACCCTCCCCCCATTTTCTTCTTTCTTCTTTTCCAGTGTATTACTGATCGTTGACTCGTCTTCATGGCACAAAAGAGCAAGAAGTGGCAGAATTGCACTTCGATTTGTTTAGCTTTATTAATTTCTACACTGAAACGTTTATTCTCCTCCACCAGGCAACACACTGAAGCTGCAAGTCAGGCCAGTTGCCTGTCCCCTCACCTCCCCTGTCCAGGAAAACGGAGGCACGTGGTGATGGAGATTTCCCCACGGCTGGCTGGCGGCAGAGCCCACGAGGTTACACCATACCACGGTCAGTGTTTGCCACCCTGTTACCAACGCATTCTAAATGTCCAACTCTGTTTTCTGACGTTACCTTGACAGGTCTTCATTTTTTGTCAATGTTTTTTGTGCATCTACTTTTATTTTATCCTTGAATGCTCCTGATGGCTGTTTGTCTCTGAACTGGACCTTATGTAAATATATTTTACCCAACCACGTCCATATAGCAATGCCATGGTATAGAAATGCAAGGCTACTGATCAAGACATCAAGAGTATCTAAAACTTTAGGACAGTATAGTCAAATTCTTTGAATCTCCAGCAGTTTGGTTTTTAAAATGTGAATATTGGATATTCACTTCTAAATTTAAACCTGAGAAATTTCAGCTTAATGACACTGGACAAGGTACTGAAAATCCTATAGGAAATTTTACTATGGAATTTCACATTTCTGTGCTCAGATGTTCTTCGAAGGGGTTTATAAAACTGAAGCTGGGACCAGTAGAAGAAGCCAAGGGCCTGTCTTGAATAAATCAATCAGCAAAGAAGTGGGGAAGGAGGAAATAACTTCCTGGGGTTATGCAAGGCTGCAGTAAGCTGAGGTGTAGGTCTTGGGGGCTGAGGAGCCGGGAAAGCTGTTGAATAGAGGCTGGAAAGGGCTGTTCCTCTTTTTGTACAGTTTACCAAAAATCTGTTTTTCACCTGCCCTGATAAGCCTGATCGGAGCAGCATTCTGCTGGGTGGTTGCCCCACCTCAAACCAGTCCCGCAGGCAACATCTACAGGTTTCTGGGCGCCACCTCTTGGTCGCTGGGGATGGATCCTTCCTTCTGCTGGGCTCGCGAAGCTCTTGTTCTCCACACGCTCTATTCATTTCACACTGGGCTTTCAAGAAAATAATATTAAAATAAATGTAACGCAAATAAGCACCGTACATTATTCATGATTTGGTTACAAAGCAGAGCAATAGCGCAACACTGGTCTACAACGTGGTCTTGAAGTAGGTCGTCTCCTGTGAAGGCTGGCAGCAAAACTTGTGGTGTTAGTGTTAGCTGGATCATGGTTGTATGAGTTCAATGCATCTTCCATATCCTGCTCTTGAGCTTCTCTCTACGATGCTGAGATCTGGGGCGTGCGGTCAGGTCTTCTCCGTTTGGTATTGAACGTGGGGCTGATGGATGGGCTCTGCCCTGGAGCTGGCTCTGCTCCGTGGTGAGGAGAGCTGTGAGCGTGAGTGGCAGCAGCTTGTTTGAAGCATCTCTGCAGCACCAGCTGGAAGTTCAGTAACATCAGACCTCGAAACGAGAAAAATCTGTACCTCTGTAAGCAATCCCCAAAGTGCCTCTCTAAACCACACGCTTGTGAGCAGAAACAGAATCCAGTGTTTTGGATCAGATCAGGTTTGTCTAGTTGGGTTTTTTTGTGATTATTTTTTTTTTTTGGTGGTGGTTTTTAGTCGCTAAGACTAGTCTATGCCAGGTCTTTTAATGAAAGCCACTATACACTCTCGGGAGAAAGTAGCCTGATGGGAAAACATCAAGCGATGAGATTCAGCATCCTTCTTAGTAACTCACAGAAGCACAGGTGCAGTTCTCCATTGCCTTTCTTTTAATTCATCCAAACTCTTACATTACGGATTAAAGTTTCAATAATCTATCAAGACAATGCGTTTCGTTTCCCTTGTTATTGTTCTCAGGAAAGGAGACTTTCCCGGCGTGGGATGTGTTGGAGGGTTTTACGTGACGGTCTGTGAGCCGCCGGTGGTGTGCGCAGAGAAGACGGAGCAGATGGTGATGGGTCTCCCTTGGGATCCCATGTTAACGTTTGGATGAAAATCTCATTCGTTAGCTCCTTAACGCTGAGTGCTTGGGTGACTCTTGGGGTGTTATCCGAGGAATTGCAAATGAAGGAGGTCTGTATAACCACGGGTGGGATGGAAGGTGAGCATTTGAGCTGAAAATGAACATTTCTGCCCTGCTCCTGCAGTATCTAAGGTATCGCAGTATCTGAGCACTCCAATGTCATCATCCTTTGAGCCTTCCCATCAAACAGGTTCACCTCCCCGCTCTAAATGTGCTTTACTGGCTAATTAAGGGACTCGTGCCTTCAGGCCGCTTTCTACCTTTAAAGGGCAGGAATTGCAGTGCTATTGGTGGTGCTAATTAGATAAATAACAGTTTTGTAGCCTGCCTCAAGTCCTTGAAAGAGGAGCAGAAGTGGAAGGAGTTAACTGCTGCTGCTGCTTTTTACAACAGGGATTTGTGCCGCAAAGCTCTAGGAATGACTTGCTGACTTATGGTCTGCCTCTGTTTGCAGGTTTTACGATGCCACCCAGGATTAACTGATTTTGCCATTAAAGGGAGATAAAATGATAAAACTAAAAAGCAGTCTGTAAATTCCAGCAACAAGGGGTGCCAACCTCTGCATTTTGTAATGGATGGGACTTTGACACTTTTATGTTCCTCCTTATTTGCAGTTTGGCTCTAGCTGGGGCAGACAACATTAATTGCCAGGAGGTAGAGAGACAACAGTGCAACTAATAACAACACGAGTTTATAGGACTGTGGGATGGTTTGGAAAAGCACGAGGATATTCCTTATAGAATCATAGAATCTCTAAGGCTGGAAAAGACCTCTAGGATCGCCAAGTCCAACTGTCATCCCAACACCACCATGTCCTGAAGTGCCACGTCTACACGCTTTCTGAACACCTCCAGCGAGGGTGACTCCACCACCTCTCCGGGCAGCCTGTTTCAGATACCTGTCTCAATCAGGTATCAGGTAATCTTTAAAAGAAGCAATAGAAAGTTTCAAAGGAATGGAGGAAGGCCTACAAATATTGAAAGAGCTGGTAGTGAAGGCAAAGCTGCACCTATGAAAGTCTAGTGCAAATGTCCCCCCACTCGCACCCCACGCAGCCTTCACTGCTCTCACAGGTGCGACTTGAGCATCCGCCACGTCTGAGAACAGCCCCGGGCTTTACAACCAGAAGTGGAGTTGCTTTCAGCCCCACAGCACCGACGGCTGTCGTTGATCGCGGGGTGCCATCGCCCTGCGATGGGAGAGGTGGAGAACCGCTCCCGCACGCGCTGGAGCTGGGCAGCAAGAGGCAGGTTGCCGAGGGGCTCGGACGATCTGCGTTCCTCGTGGCGGAGTCACCCAGGCGCAGCAGACCACCGCTTGCGTGCGCTGAAGAAGACTCGGTGAGCTGATGCTTTCCTCTTGGCACAGCATTGCTTTTTGTATTTTTTCCCCCCCTTTTCTGAAGACATGTAGCAGAACTCTACTTAGTTATACCCAGAGTCAGTGCGATCATTAAGAAGGAAAGGAATTGGATATCGGTACGTCTCTTGACTAGTCGATCATTTACTCTCATTACAGCCTGAATTAAATAGGACAGCAACACCAGCTTGGCAGGAGCAAAACACTGAGGAATAAAGTGCCAGGCTTTGATTTTTTTAAAAAAGTTTTTTTTTTTTTTCCTAAAATGAAACTAGTTTTCATCAGCAGAAAGGTGCTCGCAGGGATCGTTACTCACCTGGGGCAACGTAATTTCTTTTCTCTTGTAGTCTGAGCCAGGTACCGAAGGTGGAAGAGAGTTTCTAGAACTGTAAAACACGATGAACCAGCCCGTTCAGCCACGTTATCTTATGGGCCACCCCTTAGGATGCCCCTAGACATGTGGCATTGCCCATTTTCCACACGGTATCTCGGGGAGGCACATCCGAAAGTCGGGAGGCTCAGAGGGATCCAGATACTCATAAGGCTTCTCACACTGCAGTATCTTGTTTCTGAGTGTTTGATATTCTCCTCCTCTAGCTCCTGTGTGGCAAGCAGTAAAATTGGAATTATTTAATCAAATCTCCTTGTTTTTTTCCTTACATAGAAAATTAAAGTTTTTTCTTAGCAGGGTTGGGGAGGAAGGGGAAGAAAAATGCAAGGGAAAGAAAACAGGTAGAAATTGAGTTTGATAAAAATAATGTGTTTCCTATTTTCTCTTCTATTTGGTAGGAGCCTAGAAACAAGATGAACTGAAATCACTAATTTAATTGTCTAATCCAGAGATTAAAAAGCTACATGAATGCAAAAATTTCATTTGAAGTAGAAATTTCAGGTAAATTTAGTGAATATCTAATGTCTATGTTGAGCAAATGAGAGTCAAGGCACAGGCTGAGGAAATGAGTTAGCTAATACGGGACTTTGAAAGTCTGGGTGTGTATTCTGGGCTCAATACAGACTGAAATTTTATTCCACTCATTTATTCCCATAAGGGGTAAGTCAGGGAAAATTGAAAGTGGCTCTAAGGATGGTTTAACTGATTAGTGCTTTGATCTGATCTTGCAAAGTTGAATTTTGAAGGAATACTATTATAAATATCCCAAGAAGTCAATATGGATGTGTTTGTATGCACAAAATGCTCTGAAAATGCGATGAATTTCCCTTTCTAATTTTAACCTCAGTTATAACCATGGGTCATTATTTCAATACAAACAATAAATGAGAAAAGACAGATTAGCATCGAAAGAAGCAATCTGTAGCCCAAGTAAGCAGTAAGTACCAAACTGAATTACTCTTTAAAAATTTTTCTTTTATTGATAACATCAGCTCATAATGTCTTGTTCAAAATTACATTTTTATCTCTTTGAGAGGAGGGAGCCAGAGAGATTGAGACAGGAATGATGCTAATGTGTCACTTTGGGGTCTTGCAAGCCCGCACTGAATACTGGGATATTGATGCCGTCGGATAAATTCTCATTTGCACATTTATGTTGCTAAATTGGTCTTATAGTAAAAGAGAACTTAGCTTCTTCTAGATATCATATCTATCTTTAAAGCTAGAGGAGTAAAATGCGACACACTTCTGTCCCTCAGGGCTGCAAAGCATTTCAGCTGAAGAACCCTGAATATTAAGTCGGATGGTCCTAAAACGGAGTGTTTGGGAATTTTGCTTTCAAGGCCATATTGTTAGTCAGGCCACGGTTTGCAGGAAGTACCTGAGGCTGCCTCCAAGGTGATATAAAGCTTTACCTCTTTCCCAGTGGATGGAGCGGTGGAGAAACTCTCTGCAGGAATACATTTACTTGCAATTTGCTTGGCTAGTGTACTGTCGCATGATTTTTTTGTTTGTTTTTTCTTTGTGAAAACTAAAAGAGGGTGCAGACTGTTCCCAGTGTCTTTTGCTCCAGGTGGTCTTTAACTTCAGTGCTGTTATTGACCTCTTTCTTTCGGGAGCTCTGTCCTCTGGAGTTCCCCAGGCCCAGCATGTTTGTAAAGGGTCCCTGGGCACCCCTGCTTGAACTGGTATGGTATATCGGGGTGAGAGCCCATCGGCCTCACGGGGCCCCGCTGGCTGGTGTAGCCAATTTCTATTTCTGAATGACACTTCCAGTTTATTCCCAGCAGTAAAGTTTTTGTGGCAAACTTAATGAGGTTTTTCTTACCTCTGGGAAATTAAAAAAAAAAAAAAAAAAGAAACGTAATAAGGTAATCACTTATTCAGAGCTAGTCTAATATATTTTCAGGGTTGACAGGGAGAGAATAGAGGGAAGGGGAAGACACCTAATGTGTTATGAGCTGGTGGGGAAAACCAGACTGCAGTCATCTGACTTCTCCAACAAGGATTAACTACCCAGAAACAACAAATCCCACCATCGATTTGACTCCTGAAAAATTCAGCTTACAATTCTCGATGTATTTAAGAGTGAGCATAAGACCACCCTAGGTGGGATCCAGTTTCCAGGAGAAGCTGCTAGAAGCTGGTAATCATGTTAAAACACACAGAGAGCAGATACTGGGTCCTTCCGGACACTTCTTTTATCACAGCTGGGAACTTTGCAGAAGGAGCTAAAGCAAAACATGAAGTGAGCAATAACGAGCATTTAGGAAGATGAAAACAGGAACCTAAATCTGATGGTCCTGCAAAATTTGCCCCGAAGAGGAGGAAGTGAGTTATTCAGATTTAGTTCTTTAGATCTTTAAATAAAATTTCAAGCAACCATTAATTACAGTTGCTTGGGAGGTTCAGAGAAGGGTCTGGAGTGAGTAGAAAGGAAGTCTTAAAGTGCCAAAAGATTGAAGGAAACTAAATATCAAGATCTGCTGGTAGTAGAATAATTTAGAGATGCTTGGTGTTATGTGTCAGTAAGAGAAATGTAGTATTTCCTCCACGGCTTGTGGCTTTCCTTCTAGTTCTTCACCAGGAGGTACTGGAAGGAAGGAAGCTTCCTGCTATGAGCTCTCTAAGTAATGTTGGAGTCCAATATGTTGTAGAGCAGTCTTGACGGTATACCAGTGAAATTTCTGTAGGTGTTACTGTATTGTTAGGAAATGGTTACCAGAGCAGTGTGTCTGTGTGTGTCTATGTGTATGTGTACCTTCTAATGGATCACTATTTTCAGTGCACCATTCAATGACCTTAGAACAAGGATGTATGTGTGAGTAGCCTGTGATACTTATTAGCACACAAAAAATAGAAGATATATTGATCTGGACAGAGTAGAGAACTGGGCGGAGAGGAGCCATATGAAATTCCACAAGGGCAAGTGTAGGGTCCTGCACCCAGGGAAGAATAACCCCAGGCACCAGTACAGGTTGGGGTTGACCTGCTGGGAAGCAGCGCTGCGGAGAAGGACCTGGGAGTCCTGGTGGACAACACGCTCTCCATGACCAGCAGTGTGCCCTTGTGGCCAAGAAGGCCAATGGTGTCCCGGGGTGCATTAAGAAGAGCATGGCCAGCAGGTCAAGGGAGGTTCTCCTCCCCCTCTGCTCTGCCCTGGTGAGGCCACATCTGGAGTTCTGGGTCCAGTTCTGGGCTCCCCAGTTCAAGAGAGAGAAGGAACTACTGGAGAGAGTCCAGTGGAGGGCTGCGAGGATGATGAGGGGACTGGAGCATCTCTCTTATGAGGGAAGGCTGAGAGAGCTGGGTGTGTCTAGCCTGGAGAAGACTGAGAGGGGACCTCAACAATGTTTATAAATATCTGAAGGGTGGGTGTCTAGAGGAAGGGGCCGCACTCTTCTCTGTGGTGCCCAGTGACAGGACAAGGGGCAACGGGCACAAACTGGAACACAGGAAGTTCCACCTGAACATGAGGAAAAACTTCTTCACTCTGAGGGTGACCGAGCCCTGGGACAGGCTGCCCAGAGAGGTTGTGGGTTCTCCTTCTCTGGAGAGATTCAAAACCCACCTGGACGCCATCCTGTGCAACCTGCTCTAGCAGGGGGTTAGAGTAAGTGATCTCCAGAGGTCCCTTCCAACCCCGACCAGTCTGGGATTCTGTGATTCCATGATAGCAGAGGGCCCCAAAAATACAAGCATGAGATGTTACAGAGGCCTTGAGAGTGTGAGGCGTAGAATAGTAACTGCTTGTAAACACGTCTGTGAGTGGTTGTTACTAGTCCTCAAAGGATGTAACCATGGACACTGGATAAAGCTGATTTTAGGCATGACAAAGAGAGCAAAGAACAAGTATCCAACATACAGTAACTCTACCATATAGAGTAAAACTTGATATAATGTGGCATTTATGCACCAACGAGGAGAGAGCAAGCAAGCTGTTAGGAAAGTCATAAAAATAACCCACGCAGACTGAAGAGTGAAGAGGAAGAAATCCCATTATCAGCGTTATCACCCTCCTGGTGAGGAGTGTGGGATGCCGATGTAACGCCATTCAGTGAAGGGCAAGCATAACAGCAGAGAAAGGGGTAGCTGTGAGACACTTGTGCATGTATGGATTTCAATTATATTATCATTGCAAAAGAGCTGTTATAATTGAACTCCTCGGACTATAAATGTTCGTATCATTGTAATTGGTGTAATAAAAAATTTTGGACTAGATTGTCAAGAGTTTAATTAGACTATCAGTAAATTCTTGGCCCTGCATATCTGGCGTGTTTCTCTGGATCACATAGATTGGATAGGGTGTTGGTATGGTCATATTCCCGTGAAGGATGTTGTAAAATCTGGATACAACATGTATAATGGATAAAGGGACTTTTTTGTGATCTTTCAGAACAAAACCGAAAAAGTGGTACAAGTGACTTGTTAAAACTATGTATGTGACTACTAGTCTGATAGTTAAAGGAGTTATTCTTGAAGATGCTAATATCTCAAACAGGGCGATTATAAGGCTAGCAAAAGGGCTGGAGGCAACTGGTTTTCTGTGGTTTGCTCTGGGAAGAATTTGAGATAGCAACTGCGTGTTTAGGCAGGTTTTCAGTAAAGAAGAGATAAAGATTGTTTGAATTCTGCCTGAGAATAGGGTGCTGGGAGGATTTTTGTTGCTGGAGCCTTTCTGAATCTGAAACATCTGGATGCTGGTTCTCAGAAGGGAGCTGTGGGGTAAAATGTGAGCTCCTACTTTTAGTAAATGCAGAAGAAAAGAAGAAAGCTATGAAGGGGGAGAAGGTGACCTCCCGAAGCTTGTACTGGATGTCTTCTAGCAAAGTGACAGTCAAATGAAGTTGCAGATGCAGCCAAATCCAGTTGTTTTCAGGCAACAGAAAACTGTTCTTCCTATTCAGAAAGACACAGGTTGTATTGCATGGCCAAGCTCATTGTTGAGTTTTAGTGAAAACTGACTCTGATACAAAAAGTGCTTCTGAAGTAAAAAAACCAGTCTCTTTTTACAAAAAGAAAAAAACTTTCAGATAATTTGTAAAAAATGATTAATGAAAATATCCAAACTGAAGGGTTTCACAACTGGCTTTCTAAAATATTAAAAACTCCCAAATGTCCATTTCTTAATTTAGTTTCCTGTTGAAAATGAAAATCTTCAAATATTTTGTTACAAGGGTTGTTGTTTTTCCTTCTCTTTTCATCAGCGACGAGACTTCAACAGGTAGCTGTGACAGATGAATGGTGCCTCTCCCTTTGCTAACTATTGACCCCAAGAGAATGGCGAAATAAAATTAATCCATTTTCCCTTCCCTGAGTGTCCAGTGTTTCAGCCTGTGCTATAAGGCAGCAATTAATGGAGTTGGCTTCCTCTTATGAAGGCGGTGAGTTTGTGGTTCAGTTGCTGCTCCCTGGGCAAAGCATTTTTCCCAAAGAATGGGACCACCTTTAAAATAAATACAGTTTCCTTTGTATTTCCAGGTATTTCCAGATGGGTTTGTCTGCACTGGTATATTGCCTATGTAAAATAATGTACTGGGACTCTGTAAATTAAGACAACGGCTCATTTTGGCGCTTGGGTGCAGAAGCTGGGTGTGTGGGGACTGATTTTAGCACCTCCTCCAAGCTCTCCCTTCCTGCAGCCCATCATCCCTTCCCAGCCTGCTGTGGGGTTTGTGGGGTTTTTTTTGGTGTGTGGGTAGTTAATTTACCCTTCGTACCAGCAGAAATAGCAAAGCATCCCCTTTAAATTTGACAAAGTACCAGTGAGATTTGACTGGGCCGTTTAAAGAGATGTGTGCATATATTTTTTTAAAAAAGGGGAGGGGGTAAGGGCGTACCCGTGTTTTCTCCTTAAATCTGTTTCCATCGCTAATGGTGAGTGTGGAGCCGCAATATCCCACTGTGGAAGTTTCCCCCACGCCCACTAGATGTTACTATTGCTCTGTAGAAGTGCATTATAGCAGCTATACTGAATTCCTGACCAAACCTCTGTAACTGAGCCCGTGGAGCTCTTTCTGTGTCAAACCCTTCCCCATCACCAACAACCTCACCCTCCCTCCCCCAATTTACTTTTTCGATTGTTACTGTCACATCTAGAATTTATAAAATAGTCACTTAAGAGTAGAAAGTGACAATTTCCTTCTAAATCTCCTAGTTGCTGAGACCTCTTCTGCCCTTTTTCTAAGCACATTAAACGCATCCAGTACATGGCAACACTTTAAAGAGGAAAACAGCAAAATGTAAGGCTATCCTTTTTAACTCTTCTGTGAATTTATGACTTCAATCCTGCAAAGAATTACTAATGAGCTTTACATTCTCTATTATTAGTACAGGGATTAAAGGAATATGTTGTGAAGCTTGTCATTAATTTTAACTTTGGATTTGGATGTTTTCATCTTTTTTTTTTTTTTTTGCTGTTGTTGTTACATTAGCACTTAGAAAAAATTATTTTTAAAGAGTTTTGTTGTTTCTTTGCAGCTCTTCTGTTGTGTTTTTCCTCCTACTTTCCCCTCGTTTAAGGATATGGACAAATGAGGAGGGCTAGTGCAAGCTTATCTGCTCACTTCAGTCCTGTCACACATGGTCGTGACTTCCACTGCACCAGCTTCAGCGCTTTACTGATGCCGTCATTAATCCAACAGAAAACCAACCCTGGAAAAACCCTGCAAGTCTAGAAAAAAACTGCAAATCATCCTGCTAAAAAGTGAGCTTTCTGGTGGACAAATACTTAGGGAGGCAGGGGATGGGATCCCATCCTCCCTCTCCCTGGGGGTTTTGTTCTCCGTTGGCATTTAAGGAGTTGCAGTGGGCTGGGGACAATGGGCAGCAGCTCCCGGAGTGAGGTGGGAAGGAGTGAGCCTATTTCTTTCAGCACTGTTGACCTTCTAGATAGGCTCAGCCCTAATTCATTGGAAAGCTGCTGAGTTTTATCTCACAAGTTTGACTTCTACCCTGTTTCCTTCCATCTGCCTAGGAGACCTCCAGTAAAACATGCTAGTGGAGAAAGTAATGAGTAGGCTTTCAATCTACTACACACTGGGGCGTTTAGGGAGGGTAAACCATCCATATATCCTGCTGAATGGCCCAAAGATGTTTTCAGGCTGTCTGCAGGATCAGAGAGGTGATGTTGCACTGGTTATCCTTAAATCACAAATCAACGGCTATCTCTGCAACCAAAGCATTAGGGAAGAGCAGCAGCTTCTCACGCTGTTCGGGGACCACACATGCAAACAGATACTGGCCTTAGCAGGGTCAAGCTGTTTAAAACTCCAATTGCATTCCTGTATCAGCGACTTGCTTGGTGGCCTCAGCCTTGCCTTGCCTCTCCAGTCTTAGTTTTTAATCACCGCATCAGTCTACCCTTTGTTATCAGTGTGTGTGGTGACCAGGGAAAAGGGCTTGTAGGCTCAGCTGAGTGTGGCACAGATGTTAATTAATAATAGACCACTGGTGCTGTGGAAGAGCTGGTTGTGTGCACTTTTGAACGTTCTTTTCAAAGGCCAGAAAAGGCATGTACATGAAACCCTTCACCCAGCTCCTCAGAGGATGGTGGTTATTTCAAAGCTGTTAAGCAACTTTGGACAAAAGCCTCGAAAGTCTCCCTTAGCAGCCATGACTACCTATGTGTGTTGTAAAGCCTGCAGTCACACAAAGATGCTTTCGGAGGTAGATTGCAAATTTCTCAAAGCAAATCCTGGCGGCTTTAGTTCCCAGGTATTCTAGTGATTTCTGCATGTACTGTTTTAAAATGTTTATATACAATTTAATTAAGCCAAAATTGTTCATAAATTTTAACTATAGTGATAGCTCAATGTATTGGCTTGAAGCTACGTAATGTCTGGTAGCATTAGAAGGGAAGTCATGGGCAGATGTGATTTGGCAGGTTGATCCTTGGCTGCAGAGGCTGTGGTGGAGATGGATGAGCAGAGCAGCCCGGGAGTGCTTGTCCTGCCCCAGTCCAGGCTGTGCTGGCTGAGAAGGGTCATAGCAGGAGCATGACGTTGAAGGGCCCTTCAAAATTAGGTGCGTGTGGGATCTCTTTCCCATAAAAGCCATCTGGGGGAAAAGAAGTAGGGCTCATAGTTATCCATGGTGCAGGAGACCTTGGTACAGCTTTCTCCTCTATCTGAAATGTTTTCAACTCATGCGTCCAAGAAGGGTGCCTTCACCAGCAGGTTAGTTCTCTCATCTGCTGCCTGGAAGCTTCATTTCCCTTGGGGCTAACCTTAGGATGAGTATTAGTGGATGGTCACCACCACAGTGGTTTTAAAGGCATTCAATTTATTAAATTATTTTCAAAAGGACAGAAAAAAATGCACATGCCAAACAGTTCTGTTGAGTTACCAGCCCAAAATACTGAGCTGAGAGAAGTTCTGAGTGTGACCCTACGGTTAGAGGTCTTCCTGGTTCCACCCTGTAGTAAGGAGTTGCACAATGGCTCTGCCAGGGGCTCAGGAGCGTGTTACAACACTGGCCCTTCCTCTCTACCACAACTCTGCAAGCATGAACCAAGAATGTGGACAAGTTTCTTTGCTTACATGTTGCGTTTAGGCAACACTTTGTGGTGTGCTTGTCCCAGCTTAAAATATGAAAAGTGTTGAAAACCTTTCAGTTTCTTCCCTTGTAAGATATTAATTCCTTTTTTTTTTTTTTTTGTTACCTGGCTGAGAATCCAATTCTCTTCTGACTGCTCCTTGGAAAAATCTATGCAAAACTGCTGGATCTCTTCCCATCACCAGTCACTTACCTCCTTCAGAAGATCATGAAACAGAAGAGAGAAAATAAAATAGAGCAATTCAGAGATGTTCTTTTGTATTAGAAACATTTCCCTTTTCTCCTCCTAACTGCTTGTCTCACCTGTGTCTGGCCACACAGTGCACGTGGTCCCCTGTACGCCGGAGCCCAGCACACTGCGGCTGCTGAGCTGGCCACGACGGTCCTCATTACCCTCATAAGAACAAAGAGAGTGATTTTGGACACAGTGCCTTGGGGACCCAGACCTGTAAGCCTTTTTCAGATTGTGCGGTTCTTTTGCTTTTAATGAGGCTTTTACCATTCCAAATCATCCCAGAGGACATTTTGTACAGGGTGTAAATATGATATGATAAATAAGGAATTTGACATTTTGAAGTTGTGTGCTTTCATGTAGCTGTTTTGCAGGTATAATTTTCATTTGGTTTGGTTTGTGTCAGGAATTGGAATTGGATGGGAATTTCGTTGCTACAGATGGTGTCTTGACAGAAAACTTTGGTCTAGTACAAATGGAACTGAAATTTCAAATTATGCCCACACGCTTAAAAGAAGATAATCCAAATCAGTAATGCAGCAAGTGTTGGCCATTTGTAATTTCTGTTGCCTCATTTGGGCAGTATCAAGCATCCTATCGGTTTTGGTACTTGTGCAGATTTGGCTCTGATGTATCAACGTCAGCAATACCTTTTATTTTCTCTAAAAGGTGATATGGTTGCATAGAATTTAACTGGTGTTCAACCTGGATGTCAGTCAAGACTTTATTAACTTTTCTTTGTCCATCCTTTTATAACAACTCACTTTCCACCTGAAATGAACTTACTGGTCTTTGCTGGCACTTCTACTTAGGATCATCCTTACTTAAAACCCTTGACTGCAAATTTCAGCAGCTCTTGGCTCTGTTGTTTAGAAGCCATGAAGTATCTTGATGGTCTTGGCTAGCTTGCTGGTGCCTCCTCTTGAATTAAAGGGAAAGTTTGAGAATAATTAAATTCCCTTGAATTTGCACAGGAAGCATATCTGCATATCGTCAGGGTAACGGAGAGCAACCCAAAGCTTCCAGGAAATCATCACATTATTGACTTATGACTAAACTGGTTCAAGTCATTATGTAACTCTTTTTTAAAATAATTTTCTTGGAAAAGGACCTGTGATTGTCTTACGTTTTTCTAGCATTGTACCATAGTAAAATGTGTAGTGCTTTCCAAAGCAAGGGCAACATCAGTTGATATTAAGATGTCTCCTATCTTCTGAAAGTGCCACCATCATATTTTAATGTTAAAAGACATTAATCTAATCTTCTGCCTTTATTTGTTTGGTGGTTCTTGCATCTTTTGGCCTTCTCATAGACTTATTGGCTAGAATCAGAGTTCAATGCCACAGAAAAATGCTTCATATTGGTGTTTATAGATCACGATTAAATCTTCTGTTGACTTATCTTTTAGTTAAACTAAGAAGACTGAAGTTTTGGACTCTTTCCACGTGAAGTAAATTTCCAAAATATCTGATTTATCAGTAGGCATTTTGAACCATATGCATCAAGACAAGAGAGGGTTTGCTGTTTGTCAGCTCTGCCATGTACTTACAGATGCACAATTTTATGTTTCTCCATATCTAGATGAGTGTTGCTTACTTTACCTGGTCTCCTAAAGATTAATATAAAGTCTTTATCAGTGACTGCTCTTCTTTCATGTTTTCCCCTGCCCTATTCTTTATTTCCCCTACAAGTTTTAGCGAGGGTATGGTGGAAGTTTTCCTTCCTCAGGTCACTAACAAAAACATGAAAAGCAGTGATTTGGATACTTGAGTTACAGATACTTACATTTTCCAGCACTCCTGTGAAGTGCATGGATGTTGCGAGCTGAGTCACAGAGAAGAGGAAGCTGAGGTTAAGCTGTCTGCAGTGCGTAGGAAGTCCATGCCTGGGGCAGAACGGAAACTCCCTCCTCTTGCTTTCAGTCTCATTTCCCAGTCAAAACCAAGAACCTCCTACTTAATAACTGAACCTGTGTCCTGGGCTCCTCAGTATGAGAAGGGCATGGACATACTGCAGAAAGTCCAGAGAAGGGACGTGAAGCTGATGAAAGACATTCAGCAGATACATTGTGCAACAGCTTTCACATCTACTTGCTCTGCACAGTTTCTTAACACTGCATTGGTTGTTCCTATTTATTGTCATAATTAAAAGTTCAAGATTATTTAAAAGAAACTAAAATCTTTTACAGTTATGTAAAGCTATGTACAGATATGTTCCTGCGAGGAGCAGGGAGTTGGACTCGATGATCCTTATGGGTCCCTTCCAACTTGAGATATTCTATGGTTCTGTGAAGGGAGTGGAGCACCTCCCCTGTGAGGAAAGGCTGAGAGCTGGGGCTGTTCAGCCAGGGGAAGAGAAGGCTCAGGAGAGATCTCCTCTGTGTATATAAATACCTGAAGGGAGGGTGCAAAGAAGGTGGAGCCAGGATCTTCTCAGTGGTGCCCAGTGACAGGATCAGAGGCAACAGGTACAAACTGAAACACAGAAGGCTCCCTCTGAACATCAGGAAACACTTCTCGTTGGAGCGACTCCAGAGANAGATGACCTCCAGAGGTCCCTGCCAACCTCAAACATTCTGTAATTCTGTGAATACCCCTGAAGTTTAGGGTATCTGTTCTTTAATTCCCTGCTTTTTCTGTTTAAGTATGTTCAGCTCTTTCTTGTGCTCTCTCATGCTCTCTGATAAGTAATTAGAGGAATGAAAGCTCACGATCTTGGGATAGAGGCCACATGTTCCTCTGACCTGGTTGACATGTATACACATAAGCTGTTTTTAGAAAATAAACAGCCCCCCACCCCACAAAACCTACAGAGCAGCAACACTTCCTATAGTATTGAGGAACAGCACAGATTTCAGTTTGCAATGATTTATTTGATGCGAAGACTCAAAGATTCAGGACAACATCCTGGCTTGCTCACATCTATGAAATGTGTGCTGTTGACTTTAAGACCAGGTTTCAGCCTTTTCACAAAGATTTGCTGGAGGGGCTGTGTGTGTGTGTGTGTGTGTGTGTGTGTAACAGTTGTCTAAGAGGTTTTCATCTGCACTGCTTCATTAGTCGAAATTAGTACAATTAAATTGGTTCTGGGTTATGCTGTGCGGTTGCAGCTGTGAGATCCTTCCTGTTCAGACCCAAATCTGCATCTTGTTGAGGTGTCATACTCCAGCCCGTACATGAAATGTGTCCATGACATCTGGTTCTCCACAACAGAAGCTCCATCTTGCAAAACATGTCCTCCAGCCATGCCCTAGAGGAACCACCTCCACCGTGCCCATGCAGTAGCTCGGCCACTCTCGTGTGCAAGGCTAAATACAAGTACGTGGTGCGGCCCTGGAGTCTGAAGCTTCAGGTAAAAGCAAATGCTTTGCAAACTGCTTTGCTCGTGTGCTTGTTTTGTAGTGCTTCATATGCAGTTAATTTGAAAGAGGCAGAGAACTATAGATTTTGTATCACCCTAGAAATTATTCTTTTACCCTCAAACCCCTCAAAAATGGTTAGGTTTACTGTCCCCATCATGGCCTCATACTGCATTTTCAGCTTAGAAAAATTTTCTGATATCAAAATTAGAGCCAGAGGGAAACTTATTTTTCTGTGTAGATTTGGTTTTGCATAATTGAAATGAAGAATTGAATACATTATTTACATGACATAGTAGCCATGCTTTCAGAGAAAAAAGGTCCCAAAAGCCAGATGACAAAGGCGAGGGTTGGTTAAATAGCTGTTGTGTCCCAATAAGGGTTAGTTTGCCAACATGCTCCCGTTTGTCACCTATGCATGGGTACGTTTCTGTAAGGTGGAGGGCATTTCTTCCCAGTACTTTCCAGTGATCACTTGCTACTGCGGACAGAATTTCTTCTTTGGACAGTTATTGCTACCTGGAATCTGGGATTTTATTGCAGGTGTGGGAAATAACTGCCAAAACCAATGTGAAAACTAAACCATGGAGGGCAAAGAGTTTTCCAAGGGGTGAAGAAGTGGGGGTTGGTGCAACAAAGGATATATCTTACTGAATATAAAAATTAAAATAAAAGCAAAATATCACTTGTGGTTTCCCAAGTGAAAGAGAAAAATGTCCTGAAACTGGTAAAGGAGACTGTAAGGTCAGTGGTGTGTCTGTGTAGACATGGAATTCACTCTGTGATTCTTATTCAGTGAGTCTCTGCTATTTATTATTCAGAGGAGACTATGCAAATGGTTGGCATTAGCATTTTAACACATAGCCATGTTGAACTACTTGGAGAGAATTCACTGAAACCTATGAATGCAAAAAAGAGTTTCTCTCATCATTCACCCCTATCCCGTTGTACTGGGTATTTGCAAATTATTTTGCACAAACGTGAACAGGAGAGAATGTCTAATATTGGAAGTTGTCACGGTGGAGCTATTTTTACCAAGCTGTGCTACCAAAGGTATTTGTTTACCAGGAGGATGTTTATCCGTAAATGCTTGATATGCAGTTCAAAGACGAATCAAAAGTCTCAGTGGATTTCATAGAGGACAGATCCTCACCTCATCCTACACGGGATGACACGAATTGGCCATCTTGCCAATGGTCTTTTCGGAGAATATCAAAGCTTGACCTGCAGCCAAAAATATCTTCCTATCACTATAAATGATTTCTATAAATTTTGGCAGTCCATACAGATTCCAATCCTACAGAGAAATGGAGAATAACGGTCTAGTACAACCAGTTTTGCAATAATTCCTCACCTCTTACATCAGTTTAGTGGAAAGCCTGCTTTAGGTACAGAAGTGGCACCTGGTTGGAGAAAATACAAAAATGCCAGCAAAACGCCAGCCTTGTTTTAACTGCACTACGTAGATACTGCGGCGTGCATGTAGAGGTGCTGGGTTAAAAAAACAAAATAATTCACAACCTATTCCAGTTTTTGGAAGGAGAATAAATAATATATCGGCAGGTATAACAGCATAGGTATATGTACGAAGTTTTAACGCGTGTAGAGTTGAAATTTAACTCCTGCACGCGTCTGATCTCGCGCCTTCGAACATGCTGTAAAACAGGTGCAGGACTTGTGCGGGGAGTGGACCACTAAAGGAACGGAGATACATAGCTCTGAGCTCTGGTCTTGCAAATCAGGATGAAACTGCTTTCCACAGTCTGAAAAACAATTGTTTCTATAAATCCGTTGCTCTGTGTTGATTAACTCAAGACATAAATCGTTGAGCTGGCCTTTAGTTACCTAACCAGTAAGCATTTTTCTTGAGAGACCAAGACGTTAGAAATGCTACCTGGTACTCGATATGCTGCTGTCATAAGAAAAAAAGGCACTGTTAAAATACAAAGTAGGGTCCTCCTGAAAAATCCCTGAATGTCTCGGGTGATGAAAGTTATAGTTTCTGCGACAAGGGGTGGGACTGGCAAGCAGATGCTGTTCAAAGTGGGTGCCCTGTCATGGCTCAAGAACGGACAGAACAGCTGAGTTTAAACTCATCTTTCTGAGTTTAAGTATGTCGAGGAGTAGTTCGGATAAACGAGGATAAACCTCCTTTAATCTGCCAGAGTGTTACTTGATTTCTTGATGTTTTAAGAAGCATTCCTCCTCTTTTGTTCCAGCTGTCGGAACTAGGTTGCCTAGGTAACACGGAAAAGGAAAACGGTTACCATGCATCCCTGGTGCTCCTGCGACTTGGTGATCCGACAAACAAATGTGGTCCAGGGAAAAGCAGCCTTTCATTCCGTGGTTGGATTTGTTTTGCTGGGTGCTAAAGTCTTCAGAGCTGCCAGATAAAAATAGGAGGGAGAAATCAACCTCCTTCACTCCGTCGCGGCTTTTATCTCACCCTAAGTATGAGGGTCTTAACAGCCCCATTTTCCTTTGTGTTACAAGTTCTTTTCGATGGTTAATCTCCTTCCAATTTCTTAGCAGTTGATTAACCCTCTTTTTTTATGACACAGAGGAAAATCAATATAAAAACTTGAGAGCTCAAACCCAGTTTTATTTTTGGAAAAGCCTTAAAAAAGAAAAAAAAAAAACAAACAACCCCAAAAGATAAACGAGGCTATAGGTTGAGGCTGAACACCACCCCATCCTTGCCAGGCTTTATTTTTAGAAACTCCTGTTCTGGGCTTTGCCGTTCGTACCTCAGATCTGATCTAATTGTTGAAGACAAAGAACTCCTCTGGCTTTCTCTCTGAGGGATAATCTCTTATGCAGAGAAAATCTTTAGACTTAATTAAGACAGTTTTGTCATTCCTGTGGACTTCCAGAGTGGCACAAAAAGGCCCTATTAATGCTCAGAAACTCTCGCTTTTCTAATCCAGCGATATTAAGCAGAGGTTTATTTCAATGAAGGTAACAACACTCTCCAAGTGGGATTTGTTTTGCACAGAGCTGTGGATTATTCCTTTATCTCCTCTAGAGATATAACTCCAAAACTTACTGCACAAATAATTATTTTTACACCTCGAAAGTGGTACTCAATTCAAGACCCCGATTGAGCTGTCATTTGAAAAGTATAAATATCCTCTGAGTTTACCTCTTATAAGGCTTTTTTATTTTTATAACTGTTTAACAAGAAATGTAAAGACATGCATCTGATCAAAGAAAGCCCCCTGATGTTTTATGCAATGTCTCTGCCTTTGACTCGAACAAAAAATAGATCTGAGAGTACTTTAATCTGTTGAAAGCAGAACTGTACTTACAGTACGCATCAGATTTCAATTGTTTGAAGTGATTTAGGATTTTCTCATCTGACTTGACATTGTTTTACTTCATTGTTCACGTATTTAAGATAAAAGAAAATCATTACTATTTTAAAGTTAACACAAAGAAAGTAGTCATGATCAACACCAAAGGTTTCCAATTCCTTGTCTGTAAGTTTTCTGGATGCTTTTTTTGAGTCGCTCTCTGTATACTTTTTATGTACAGTTATATGTTTATGTTAAATTACTAGTATACGACATTATGGTACTAAAGAGCTGGAGGACAATCCTGTATAAACATCCAAAACTCTTTGAAGTCTTCCCTTTGGTTTGCAAATTTGGGCTTGGATTCTTGCAGAAAGGTGCTCTGTGAAGATTACTGGTGGTCCCTGCTCTTGACTGGAGTTTGCACACCAGTTCGGCAGGAAGCCTTCAGCAGAAGGGAGAAAAGCGTGGACTTCAGAAGCTTACTTTCGGCTTGAGATTGCTCAGCAATTCTCGTCCAGTAATCAATGTCGATTTTACTGCTTCTCAAGAAGAGGAATTTGGAGGCCTTTGCCTTCCAGCTTACCATATGGAGCATGCAATCACTGATGCTCAGTTGTGAGATTTTCTTTGTGTTTTGACTGTTTTTACAAATTCTCAGGAGTCCTGCTTTCTGAAAGATGGATGGGCAATTTATTTCCAGTGGTAGCTCTAATACCTGTCCTGTCTCTATTGCTTCTACCTCTCCCAGGGATCTAAAGCCAAACCGGCCATTTCTGTTTCCTTTCAAGCTCTTCTGACTAGTTCTCCTGGTGTAACATGTCACACAAGCAGAAGCTCCTGTGCAGCCTCCCTGGTGGCCCCAGGTGTTTGACTCTGTGTGACAGTCTCAATAAATGAAGCATTAGTTTCCACCTTGATACCCAGCAGCTCAGGTGCAACTCCCATCCTGGACCGTGCCAGGCTGAGGGGTGTGCTGGGAGGAGGGCAATGGAAATGGCAGGGAGGTTGCACTACTGCGGGTTGCAGAAGGTTGTGAGGGGAGGCTGAGGCTAGTCTGGATAAATTTGCCTGGGACTTGGCTACATCCCCATCAATGTCATCCTGCCATGGACCCTGGAGGAGTTGTCATGTGTTGCCTGTAAGACAGAGCTGCTGTATCTCCTGCTTTTTGCATTAGGTATTTGTTATGGTTTCGGGTCATGATAAAAACTAGATACACTGCTCATAATGTTGGGAAGGTCAGGTACTGCTTCTTGAGGGTCTCTCCTTCCTCCTCCGTCATCTTCTCCACCAATCCTTCGCTTGAACCAGTCATTCAACCTGAAGAAATATTTCTTGACAAATCCTTCCTTGAAACTTGTAGCCTCCAGTGAAAAGTTCTGATCTCAAAAGATCTGCAGTGAAGGAATACATTTTACCAAAACCCTCCTGACTGGCTTTGCTCTGTATTTGCTCCTTGGTCTGTATCTTAGTGCCCTTTAATCACAGGCCATGGCCCGATGAAACAGTCTGCAGGGTCTGTGTCTGCCCGACACAGGGACACTCCTCCTGTTCCCTGGCAGTGGTTTCCTTTGTGGACAATGGCGCGTTCCTACGCAGCCTTGTAGCCATCCCGCCCTGGCTGATGCTGACATCCAAGGGACAGACCTGTCTTCGGTGCCGCTGTGCCAGCTGGAGTCCACCGTCTCGGCCCGTCCTGGCTGGTAAATACTAACCCTCCTCTACACCCGCCTGCGTAAGGACGTTCTGACCTGCCACAATCCAAACCTGCTCTCACTTAAGCTATTTAAGTAGTGTCGTTCCAGGTCTTTGCTAAGTGATATGGACTGGGGAGAGAGAACTTAGGGGGTGAAAGTTTCTTCAGCTGCACAATTATAATTAAAAAAAAGAACATATGAGAAGCAGTTAAGTTTCCTTCCCTGAACCTTGTCTAGGGAAGCAACCCCTGGCTGATCCAGTGAGCCTTATCATTGCTGTTTTGATCTACTTCTGCTATTATTACATAGGGTTTTTAACATGGGAATTCTTCCCAATCAGGAAGTAATTATAATCACAGGCCGAAACATTTAATGGAACAACAATCACATTTTTATTTATTTTTTATTGCAAGCATATGTTTCTCTCCTGAGTTTTGAAAGATGTTGCTACATCCTCTTCAATCACAGAAAGGAATGAGCCATGACATTTCTTTTTAATGAAAATGCTGATCTACTGTTTATCTTCATAGAGCTAAATGAAAAGTTTCAAAGACCGACTTGGTTGAATACATTTATGGTTTAGCCTGTGAAATGTAGTGCTTGTGAGAAGTTTGATATCTTTTTTTCATGTTTGGGTTGTTTTTTAAAAGCAGGGAAGAGCTCAGCCTGCTTAGTATTTCATCTCTTCCTGGGTCTTCACTGACTTGTGATAGATGGTTTTATATGGTAAGAAAACCCGAGTGCTGAGCAGTGAAGCATGTCAGTTAAGGATGTTTAAAATGATCCTTTCCTGCCAAAAGGGAAGCAGTGTTCAGGTTTATAGAAGGGGATGGATCATCCAAGATGACAACTTCTGTATGGTTTGTTTTCTGGTTTATTTTTTCTCCTTTTTTTAAGGTCTTCTGGTACAGTTCCTGTTCTTTTTTTTTTTTCTTCTTTTGTGGAGGACAATATAGTAGAGAGACAAAACCTGTTTTTCCCAGCTCTCCCTCAACGCACAAGAAAAATTTGGTTATTGTCTGCCTCTTCTACAGAAACATCATGTCCCTGACAGCTCCCTCTCCCATCCTTCTCCTGTTCTGATGCTTCTTGGAAGGGTGGTGGGGATGAGAAGGATGGCAAAGACCCTCCTCTGTCCACATGCCCCTCTCAGCTGAACCAGCTCTGGAGTCTTTGGGCACTGGGACACCCCAAGACAAGCTCTTTGCGTCGTGCCTCCCTACGCCGTACCTCATTGTCCGCAAGGAGGCCATGGCCATGCCATCATCTTGGCTCCTCTAACAGTGACATCAAATCTCTCAGACGAGCCAGTTTCCTTAAGATGCTCATAGCTGGCTTAAAAAAGAATATTTAAGTGTTTGGCAGGAGCTAGTATTCCGCTGCTTGCAATAATATAGTTGAACACATTAGTGCGACAGCACTTGCTCAGGGACCAACGTGAAGAGTGCTATTTAATACCTAATGCTAGTTGGCTTAGCCGTTCACAGAGAGTGGGTTTTCAATAAACAAAACATTTGCCATGATAATGATACAGCAGACACACACTGTGCCAAATGACTGTTAAAAATAATTTGTGGTTGGCATGGGAAAATTGCCATTTCTAAGTTGCATAACAATACTGCTTTTAACGGCAGGTACCCAAAATACTTGAGATTGTCTGGATTCTGTTCAGATAAATGCTTTCATAGCCAATTATCAAATATTAACCGAGAAGGTGAAGAAAAAAAAAAGTATGTTTTGTATCCTTCTGGCTTAAATTTCAAAGCTTCCACACTTAAAAAATTTAACAAGGATGAACCATAGATTTAGAAGCCTTACAGAACGTTAAAAAAATAATCAGTAAAGTCAGTGCAACAGGGAGAAGAGTCCCTCCTGCTAGTTCACAATCCCTCCCTCCCCCTCACTTCAGCGTATTTCCATTTAGAAACTTTTTTTGGTGTAGTTTAAATTGATTAAAACTTTAAATTTGTTCTGTATCAATTTAAACTAATTGCAACCGCTTGGGGTACTACCTTTAAAGGAACACGCAGGTTTTAATGTCTTTTTTTGTTTGTCCAAAATATCCCCTTGAACTTAAACTCTCTTATGCAAATAGGTATGTCAGACTTTTTAGACTTTCAGAATTCTAAGAAAAACTTAATTTTCTAATTTTTCAGTTCTAGCAATTTTAACTTGCTTTAGGTGATTTCAGTTTTTGCCTCCGTGTCGTCCACATAATGATAAATGTTTTCCTTCCTTTTTGTTCTTTCCTCTTCTCTTTTCTTATATTAAATTTTGCTGTGGTAGATTTTATTATTTGTGTATGTTGTCAGGGTAGCTTTACCACTAGATGTGGTTGGAAGCAACCAGAATGAGATTCAGCCTGACTGGGTCCCTTGATAGCCATTTCATGAACACTGCGCGTTCAGTCAATGATGCAAAGTTACAATACGCTGGCTCTTTAGATGGCAAGCAGGAACCTACTAGTTCCTTGAAGATTTTCCCTTGCTGGAAAATATGAGCAATATATGCATATAAGCAACGTAGCTCTGTAACCACTTTTCCCCCTCATTTACTGAATAATGGGAACAGAAAGCTCCCCCACCTTTTTGAAATATCAGGCTATGGTGCTTTCTATCATATACATCTCCAGTTATGGTATTGTACAATTCCTGGTTAATGGAATTGGTGCCAGCTGGAATGAGACAAGCTATTGTACTTTCCTGCTTCTATGCCTGCTTTCGGGTCCACATCCACCAACACAATAATTCACAGGGCTTCTTGGATATCAGAAGATCACCCCCAGAGTCAGGCTTGGGAAGACTGGACATTTCCTAGTCGCATCCAGATTTAATCCCCACACCCAAGAGGGGCAGGTGCCCAGAACAATCGAGCAGTACGCACATATGTGGAACAAACACTCCCCTTCAGTGGTAACAAGACAGTACTTGCATATGTAGTAGTACTTACGTGGGACAGCAGGGTGATGCGTTCTGCCCCTCCAGTTCTGAAGACACAACGAAGTGCAGTGTGTTACAGTTTTAGATACCCGATCCAGAGGTAGCTCCACCTTTGTGGTCTGTATAGTCAGCTTTTATGTGTGGATGAATTATGATTCCCTAAGCAAGGGTAACTGGTTTGCAGCAGAAGGGTCCTCTTTTCTATGATAACATGTCCATTCACATTGCTATCATCACTGTCTCTTTCCTTGAATAACCTGTTTCTCTTTTGACTATCCATCTAGGTGTAATTTTCTTCAGATGTAGGACAATATTCTTCTAAGATGTGATTGTCTTGCTTCTATTCCCAGATGTGGTTCCACGTGGCCTTAAAACATTTTTGTTCATGGGTACATTCTCACGTCAGGATTTCCAGATTTCTCAGCCCTGAAGATTCAAATTATCTAATCAGAGATAAAAGAATACCTCTTGGTATAGGTGTGTTAGGTATGTTATATAGGTACAGATTATGGAGATATATAATCTGTATTACACATGTAATACTTTTCTAAGTACTTGTTATTCACATCTTAACAGACATCTGGTTGTGGCAATGTTAACAGTACTTGTTAGGTGCCTTGGTTTAAATTCATTTGACTTTCTTCAGACTACAAAACCCTTTCATAGGCTTCCTGCCTATCCTGCTGTGCCCAGTGACAGCAGCTGTCTCGCGCCTCTGTCTCCAAGAGTACACAGAAACCTACCAAAGGGCTAAACGAGGTTTTTCAACTGCATGGCTTTGCACCTAAGTCATGAGTTAGCTAATTATTACCATTTTTTCTTATTGTCTCTAAAAAACACCGAAGGAAGAAGTTGAAGAAAGTAAAAGTGCGTTTTTATTGGACAAGTTCAGCTAGTTTTGTGCCTTTTGACTGGGCGGGTTCCGCCAGTTTTATGCAAGATGGCACTTCACTGTAAATAAAGTCCCGCTGCAAACCACGGCAAAACTGCCAGACCACCGGACTGCTGTCTAACTTGCAATTAGTAACATACAAAGAAAAGTTTCATCGCAATATTTTGGCGTAAGAAGTCTAGTTTAAAACGTCTCGTTTTGTGGGGTGAGGTACCAATCCAAAGCAGCACTGCTGCTCGACTCTGCCCCCGCAGCTGTAATTGTTACTAGCAAATACGTATTTCTACTATGCCCGTATTGGATATACACATAGCACGTATTTCTCTCCTAAGTGTTATTGCTTCTCTTCTATGTTAAGTTTTGCACTGGTATTTGCTGCTGTCATGCAGCAAATTATCTCTCTGCTATAGATTAACAAAGCTGCAATACTTGATGCCATGGGCAAATCATGATGTATCTACACTCATAGATCAGGGTGGCAAAGAATGGTGACTGCTTTGCAAAGCAGAATGTCAAATTGATTACATATTGCAGTAGCTGGAATATAAAGCATCATGCTAAAAAGACATAATACTTTATGCTATTTTGCCCTGGGAGAATTTTCTTTTTTTTTTTTTTTTTTTTTTTTACAAGTGAGGTAGAGGGCATTCTAATGGGATTAATAGCTCTACAGATGAGCTCAGCAGCAAGGTATGCCAAATCCTGTCCTTGTCCAATGCGGAATCACCTGTGTTTGCAGTTTACTGTTTTCATCTCGCTCTAAAATGGTACTTCCTTTGGTACAAAGGGTGGTGCATCCAGTGGTGTGTACGTGGTGACATGGTGCGATGGATACCCTTTGATCTGCACAGAGACACCAAACATAACCCTTAAAGGCAAGTGAAGTAGTTAAGGACCTTACTCATCCTCGTGCACCTTGCGGGTTCAGGTTAGCCGACGTGTTTTCCCTGAGGTCACTGACTGAACTCCAGAGATCTCAGTGGAAGCAGAATGTGACACCTCACTTGGGTAAAGGTGAGACTGGATGAAGAGGGCCCCAGCAAGACAATTCTATGTTTTCTGAGGTCCTTTGTGCTCCGTGAGTGCCGGTTTTTGAAGCTAGGAAAATAAGTGCTTATCCAGAATCCATCCACATCCAGAAAAGAAAAAAAGAAAAAAAAAAAGAAAAGAAGTTTTTGAGACAGTTATTTCTTTTATCTCTTTTGGAATATTCTCAAAATTCCAGCAAAGTTTGGCAGTCCAGCTTGTACAATCTCCTGAGGTCCTGGATTTATGCTTTATTTGGCATATATTCCATCCATCCCGGTCACTGCGCAAGTAGCCATCCTTGCTCTTACATGATCCTGTTGTGGGTCCATTAGTAGATGTAACATATGTAAGCTTTTTTTATTTTTCATGATGTGTGATGCCAGTTGACAAAAGGATAATGTTAATACAGAAAGGAGTGGAGATTTCTGCTTATATAAGAAGCAGTATTTTCACCCTTTTTTTTTTCACTGATTTCAATAACACTTTAAAAAAAAAGCAACACAAAAAATAAGGAGGGAAAAATACTTTTTACGAATCATCTTTAGTGTGAATTTAGAGCTCTCTACACAAAGTGATGTAAAGTATAAAGTACAAGTGAATGGCAAAGAGCAGCAAATCCCCGGAGTAGGACCACATTTTATGGTTTACGAAAATGACACGATACAAACAAGCATCCATAGCTGATTAATAATTAGTGGATCTAGTTTGTATTTGTACTCAAAATCACCTTTAGACAATTCTAGGACAACAAAGTAATTATAAAAATTTAGTTTTAGGGCTAGCAGGATGTAAAGGCACCTCGGTGTAAATATAAATCGGGACCAACAGGATGCTCTTAGATGGGTTATCAGCCAGAGACTGAGCTTCAATACCCGTTTGGGCTCCTCTTCAGGTTCAGAAGATGTTCCCCAGGGAAATATTAGAGGTGGTTTCATAGGTATGGTGGGTGGCTGTCCCCCACGTCAGTCCCAGTTTCACAGCCCAATTTAAATCTTCCATCCGGAGAGAGCGAGCAGGTAACCAACGGCGTGACCCTTTGCTTCCACAGCTTTCCGCAGCTCTCGCTGAGGGTTTATGGCAGCAAGATGAATCTGAATGCACCTTCCACCCTTCCCACTGCCCCCTTACAAAAACCCACTTTGTACTAGATTTTGTAAGAAAAAGGTAGAAATACCGGTGGGGATACAGTTTAGCCAAGAGATGGTGCTAACGTATCTGTGGAGTTGGTTAGCCAAAACTGAGGGGCGGGGGGGAAGCATAAAATCTGCGATGATGTAAATGTACTGCGGAGAGACAGACGTTTTAAATAATGAATGAGCATTTATATTTACTGTATGACATTGGGAATGTAAACAATTAAATTTTTACAGATAACATTCAGCTTCTATAAATGGATTATTAGATATTAACAGCTTAGTGGTGTATTTCAGAGTGAAATAGGATAAATGAAAATATACTTGCATAGTAACCTTTAAATTTTGCAATTATATTACAATTCCTGTGACTGGCGTCTCTTCCCATTTAAAAAATTAAAAATATCTGAAGCAGTACAGAAAATACCAGATACATAGACGTAGAATAAAAAGACAAACTGTAGCGTATTTGCATGCTTACTTCAATTTATGTTAGGTGAGATGTCGCCTCTAAAGTCCTGACGTTTTCCAGAATCATCATCCAATGGTGGTGGCTAAGTGTCGGGAGATGTATTGCGCTGCCCATAGCGCTAACAGTATGGTGGGGCAGTGGCGATAGAGACAGAAAGCAACTAATAGAAATATGAAGATTTCCCAGTTTTGTTAATAAACAAATCCTCCAGAATTCTTCCAACCTGCACGTAAGCAAAAACTCGCCAGGTAATTCAGTGGTCGAGTTATTTCCGTGTCTCCTTCCCCAGCATACTTATGCCGTAATATTTGTGCAAAAATTGTGAGGTGGGTATGTGTCTGCTGAGTACAGTGCCCGAGGGGAAGGGGGGGAGTACTACAAATCATGTTATTTTCCGGCAAAGGAGGATTTTCTGTGAGAACGCCGTAGCCCATGAGTATCTCGCTTCATCTGTGAGTTTAGATGCAACGCAGTTTTTGAAATCCTACTAAGTTACAGATTTCCACAAGACAAAAGTTTCCCCGTAATATTAGAGAATATAACTGTCGTTGGTTGGCAGAGATTTGCAGACTCTCAAAATTACTATGGATTCAAGTTTTTCATCCACCCTCTAAGAATTCTGCTGTTAAAAACTAGGGAAGAAAGTGTTGGTACAACTTACTCACTTTGCCATTTCTTCATCTCCCCTCCCTGCATCGCTAAGTTATTCCTGTCAAACAGCAGATCCTTCAAGCTTACAAAGTGCTTCTCCAAGTGTACATTTTACTTTTTAATTTTACCAGAATGCGCTAAATTTAAAGCAGTTTAAAACATAATCTTGGCGAAATACTCCTCCCCTCCCATGCGCTGCACTGAAGTTCCTTATTTCTCTGCCCAGTTCTTATTTATGATGATCAGGAACTGGTGTAGAGCCTCAATGCTGATAGGAAAAACAGGGAAATCTTTTATGGAAAAACAATTCTTCCATATTCTTTTATCCACTTGCATTTTGGGGGCAGTGCTCCTTGCTGGCTGTGTGGGCAGCCCCCTCCCCACCAGTAGCCTATTCACAAATTGTGCCATGCATCCTTTGGTTTGATTTTCATGTTGGTGGTTTAAAACCGCAGGGAGCGACTTTCCGACGTTGTTCCCAAGGTGGGACCGTGTCCGTTGCAATCGTCTGTGGTGGGAAATCTGCGGGAAAAAGGCATTTGTTCGCCAGCGGAGGGGATGAGGGGGGAGAGCAAAAGGTGGTACCCCCAGCGGGGGCTGGCGGAGGCTGCCTGTTTAAGGATGTGCTGAGTTCGGCTCGTGTTATTTCAGTCTTGTTCTGCAATTTTCAGTTGTGAGATGAGAGCGCTCCTTGCAGTTGGGATAGAGTTTTAAGGATTTTTTTTTTTATTTTTTTTTTTTTGGTGAGACTAAATTTGCTCTGAATTCAAATGTATGTCATGTGCCTTTATTTTCCTGCAAATCTGTGTGTTAAGCCAAGCTGACGAGGTTCAGGAGGTGTCAGATTTACACCCTGCTTTTCACCTTCTTTCTGCCGGTGTGGCCATGATCATTATTTCTGTTTTGTTTACTTTGCAAACCTGTCAATCTTTAAATGCAACATCTGGTGATAAATATAACCTAAACTGCTTCTACAATTTCATATCAGGTTTTTTGTCGAAAGCACAGAAACTGCCTTCAACGTCTATATCCCTGTCAGGCTTATTGATAGAAGGCAGAATTTGTGCGGAACAAATGTTTGCTTTTCCTCATTATCCCCGACGGGAATTGTTATCACAAATGGGCAACGGAAAAGATATTAAGCATCGGAAAAGAAAATGTGAAGGGATATCTCGAGCTTTGAAACTTGTATATTGCAGGGACTAAGAATACTCAAGAACATAATTTTCCTGACTGTAAAGGGTAGAGACTTTTCCATCTGACTTTTAACAGACCAAGTCAGGTGCTTATAATGGAAAATGAACATAAATTCTTAAACAGTTTGGAAACTGAAAAGATTGATTTTCTTTACATATATGGCAATTTATTGGGATAAAGAAACTGCAAACCATAAATATGCACTACTAGAAATAGTGAGCAGTGTTTTCCTGTGATGGCTTTTCCAGCAGCTGTAAAACAAAAGCAGAATGTATAGAATTTAAATCAAGAGGTGTTCTTAGACTTTTGAAATGAAATTATGGCTGAATAATAATACTCCTGCAATTCTACCTTAGGACATTTACCCAGTTTATTTAAATATTCTTACTTTTAAAAAAGGTACAATTGTCTGCAGAAGTTGATTTTAATTTTTATTATCGTTATTGTGGGTCTCTGGCAATTTTCTGGTTGATACCCTTAGGTTTCTTTCATCAGAAATTTTGGAATTTGCCTGAGTTTATGTTGCATTATACCTACCTACTTTCATTATGATTTATGAAGGAGGAGTGAATTGCTTTTTTTTCCCCTATATGCTGAAGCTCTCCCAGCGTCATCCTGCTCCTCTGCAGACTGATCCGGAACGGAAACACGTGCTTGGTCTGCTTTGCACAAGGGAAACGGAGTATTAGAAAATTCATGTTGGAAAAGAGCAATGTACATGGCCGGAGAGCCACTTGCACAGGCTTATAGGCAGTATGGAGTCCTATAGGTTAGATTGTATTTCAGCTGATTTAGAAAGTAAAAATGGTGACAGTTCGTGTCAGAGACTTGCGGCGGTGGTGGTGGTGTTCAGTAGTTGTAACTGTAGCGTTGATTTAGAGCCGTACCTGTGAACAGACAGAGAGACCATTTTTGTGTCCTTGACATTTTTATGATCTTTTAAGGTCAGGTGCGGATGTGTGTGCTGGGACAGAAGGGGATGAAATAGTAACCAAAATCTGTTAAAATGACATCCTGACATTTTTATTAGATCCAAATATGTCCATTTCTCCTGAGAATTAGTGTATTGTACATAACATCGTATTATTCACGGTTCATCGCTGTTCTGTTTTCTCGTGTCTTCTAACAGAGAAAATCAGCAGCTATCTGTAGAGGCAACCATGGACACGTGGTCTTTATGAGCAGAATCAACAACTTCCAGCTGGCTGCAGCTGTGAAAGAGCAGCGTTTACATTCCTCATTGTGTCATGTTTTAGTTAATCCTTAAAAGTAAAAGGAGATGCGCTTCTCCTGATATAGCACGAGAGCTGGAGAATAAGGGAGCAGGAAAATATGCAAGAGCAGTGCGAGTCCCAAAAAAGTCTGGGGAAGAACCATGTGTCAGGGCGAGTTTGTGTTTTTGGAGCAGTGGTGTGACCGGCGGGATGCATCGCCTGCTGCTGGAGCACAACGCACAAGGCGTGACAAAAAGAGCTTGTCTTCTAGCTGCAAGCATCTAACGATTTAAGGAAAATAAAATAAAACAAAAAAATTAACTTGCAGTCCCATCGCTGAAAGTGGCCCCAATTTAATGGAACTCTAGAGGTGGTATGAAAGTGTTGCTTTTATTTGAAATAATTTCAGATTCTGTCTTTTGTGCTGAGTTTAATATTAGCAACAGCTAAGAAGGAGATGTGAAAATAGTGTTGCAATCCAGATGAAAGTTGTGCAGTTTTCAGGTTGCTGTTGTTGGTGCCTGTTTGGCTTCTGCTGCTCTTTTCCTGTTGTTCATCTCCATCTTCTTGAGTGAATTTTATGCAATGTACAGATTTTAAGGGAATTAGTGGAATTTAAAAGACCTATGTTTGTTCTGCTTAGCAAACTGGGTAGGTTTGACCTCCCCACCCCTATTAGTGCTCACTGGAAAGGCGATGCATGAGGGAATGTATTAGTTGATGATATAATATTTATTTACAAGGTTGAAGAAATATCTTCACTTAAAACACAAAATTAAGCCTATATCTGTCAAGCTGGTCAAGATGTCAACCCCTTATTTGCCAAGGGGGTGGTGTGGACTTTGGTGACCAACCTTTAAATGGAGCTACTCAATTTGAAGAGCTCTGCCTGACCTGGCATGAGAACACAGGGACAAAGCCCAAAGGTTCAGGAAAACAACAAAGCCCAAAGGTTCATGAAACAGCCCAGGCAGGCCAGCAAAGTCATATGCATGTCATGCCAGGAGATTTAGTATTTAGGAAGTATGCAGGGCATTATCAAAGATCTGGTGGAGACTTTATATCTAGGAAGATAAAATGGATTAATCCAGAATAAAGTTTGAAAAAAATTTTTTTTTTAAATGTGAAAATTTAATTTCCAAGAGGTGATTTTCCTGGGAAAACAAGAGGGAAAGCTATGACATTTCTGCTACCCTGTGTGTGTGTCTTAGGAAGACAATACAGACCTTTCTCATGTGTTATGTAGTTTGCTTTTTACTGGCATGTGAAAGCCAAGAGCAAACCTTATGACCAACTCTAAAAAGCATTGGTATAGTTTCTGCTTTATAGAATATAGAGCACATCTCCTTTTCTGGAGAGATTCAAACCCCTTCTGGACCTGATCCTGTGCAACCTGCTCTGGGTGATCCTGCTCTAACAGGGAGGTTGGACCAGATGATCGCCAGAGGTCCCTTCCAACCCCCACCAGTCTGGGATTCTGTGAATATGTTCAATTTAGACTTGTATTCTGGAATATATTCTATGATAAAATAAACTTGAATGCAGATCACAGGGCTGGAGGTGACCTCAGGAGGTCCCTGTCCAACCTCCTGCTCAAAGCAGGTCAGCTCTGGGGTCAGACCAGGCTGCTCATGGCTTGGTCCAGTTGGGACTTGAAAACCTCTGAGGATGGAGATGGTGCAACCTCCCTGGGCAAACTGTGCCATGGCTGGGCTGTCCTCATGGAGCAAGGCTGTTCCTTACCTCCAGCTTGAACCTCTCTTGTTCCATCTGAGGCCCGTTGCCTCGTGTCTTCCCCCCAGGTGCCTCTGAGGGTGCAGCGAGGGCCAGCCCCTCCCCAGGGAGCCGAGGGGGCTGACATGGCTGCCTTGCCAGGGCCTGCCCGCCATCCCAGCCAGGGAGCAGGGCCGGGCTGGGGATCCAGACAGCCCCAGCTCGAGGTGAGCTTTGGTGTTGCTAACACCACCCCTGCACACCTGGGCAACACCCACGATGTCCTCCTTTGTGTCCTGTCCCTGCTCCCACTTCCTGTACTCTGCCTTTTGTGTGGGAGACCCATCGTGAATTCCCAGGTTAGCCAAGCCAGTCTCCTGACAGATCCACATGTTCTCCTGATTTTTGGGATGGACCGTTCTCACACTTGGAGGAAGCTGACCAAAGCCCTGCCAGATGTCCTGAGCTCTCTCCCTTCAGAGCTGCCTCCTGTGGTCCCAAATACCAGTTCCTTCAATAACCCAGAGTCCACTCTCCTGAAGCCCGGGTCTCTGCTCTGTTACTCTCCTTTCCCTCTCTCCCCTCTGGATCATGATCCCCACAGTTTCATGGTCACTACAGCCAAGGCTGCCTTGGATGGTCACAGCCCCAACCAGCACTTCCTTCTTGGTGAACAGCAAACCCAGTTGTGCATCAGGCTCACTGGCCAGTCCAGGACCACAATAACAAGTTATACCTGCCACCCTCTACAAGTCTTCTTGACTACTTGTCTCCTCATGTGCTGGCCTTCCAGCACACGTTAGGGAAGTTAAAGTCCCCTACAAGAACCGAGGTCGAAACTTCTCTAAGTTATTTAAGGAAGGTTTGTTTCATTTCCTCACCCTGATCGGGTGGCCCTACCACAGAGTCACCCTCACTGGCCTTTCCTCTGCATCTGACCCACAGCTCTCACCCAGCCGTCCTCCATCCCCTAGCAGAGCTGTGACATCCAACCTACTCCTTCACCTGGAGGCCAGCTGCCTTCCTCATCATCCCTGCCTCTCTTTCCTGATGAGCTTGTGTCCATCCATCATTCCTGCTGTGCAGTGTCCCACCCTGCCTCTGTCAACTCCAAGGATGCTGTTGCTTGGTGGCCATGCGTGGAGGGTGCAGTACACATGCTGGAGGCGGGTGGCCCTTTGCCCGGCTCTGTAACTCCTTGAGCCTCTCTTGCTCCTGTTGCATCCTTTTCCGATGTGGTGACCTCATCTGAACGCCAGTTCTGTAGTGCGAGGTGCAGTGTCTGTTTCTGTGTTTGTGAGGGACAGCTGGATTGTAACATGATGTAGTTATTAGCTGTTGAGTTCAGTCAAAATATAAAATGAAACAACAATTAAGATTTATGAAATAATTGTCTTACAAAAGCCTATTGAAAAGGAGGAGCAATAATAAAAAAGCAGAAAGAAAAATAATTGTTTGGTGCTGTGACAACTGAAAATGTAGCTGCAGGTAAAATTATTATTGTTGGGCTGAAAATCTAAAATTTCAATGTTCTCTCTGCTTTCACCAAGTGGCATGAATGAATTTTTCTGTGTGCTTGAACTTCTTTGCAATTAGATGGCGTCCGATTGTTATTTGCAGGTAGCTTCCTTTGCTAATGCAAACCTCGTGTTTGTTGCACCGCTGTTGCTAATACACGACCGAGTGATGCCTCGCTGCCCTTTTCCGGATTTCCTTTTTGAGTGAAATACTGACAGAGATGATTTGAGCTCCTCTGTTGCTAAATGAGTCCATGTGCGATTGGGCTACTTTCAATTACAGAATACTGAAAGCTTTGAATTCTTGCTCCAGACTCGTTATTAACGTCGGTATCACACTGTGATAAAACCACGTTTTTAATCTTACAGCACTTAAGGTACATAAAGCATCACTGCTGTTTGAGATTTACTGGCTTCCCACTGCTCAAGTTCACTTTGTCAGCAGTAGTGAAAGTCAGCTTTGAGTTCGTAGGTAAAATGGAGAGAAATGGAAGAAGTGATTGTTGTTCAAAGTCTTCTGTTGGTGAGGGGAAAATTACAGGGTAAGTACAAATTGTCTGCTTTGCTTAATTTAAGAAAAACAAACCCAAAAAACTAGCAAAACCCCAAAACAACTCCTGCCTCTCAAATCTCATTAACGTATGAGTATTATAGAAACATTGATAGCAGTTAAGAAATTATTAAGTCTTATCTCTTCACCAGTTAAGGTTATCTTAGCTTCCTATGGATAGTATTTAGATCTCAACTGCAAATTCCTTCCCAGGAAATACAGGAAGAGAAGCAGTGCTCCAGATGAAGAACGTTAGAGTGCGGACGTGGGAGAGCCGAGCTGAGGCAGGGCTTCCTCCGCCTGGAAGCCTGGGTGACTTGTGTTTTGGGTTATCCAGCTTGTGCTCTCAAAGCTCTTTCTGCTGGTCCCTTCCTCCAAAGGCCTTCTGTCAATACATTTTTGCTGCAGGAAGCTTCGTTTAACCCTTTTTGGGGGTTTTGCAGAGCAGAACGCATGATATGAGCCTTCACGGCAAATTAACCGGTGACCTCACCTGCTGACAGCGGCTCATGATTTGACACCTTGGTAGGGGCTCGGGGAGCGAGTGACTGCGCCAAGTGCACTGCTTCTGTTTCACACTTTGACACCCGTGGGCAAAGAGTATGTATATAGTATATAGAGTATATAGCATAATATGACATAATCATATAATGTAATATAATGTAGTATAACATAATGTAATGTAATGTAATGTAATATAACATAACATAACATAACATAACATAACATAACATAATATAATNTCCCCGCGGCTCTCGGCCTGCCCTTCCCGGCCCGCCGGCCACCGCCGCGGCGGCCTCCTGGCCCCACTTTCCCGGCTCCCTGCTAACATCGCATGGCACAGGCTGTGCAGCCCCTTCCCTCCCTCTCCCCCTGGCCTGAGAGGTAGCCAGGAGGTTGGTCTGGGTCAGCATCTCCAGCAGTGTGCCAAAACACCGGCAATTTCTTTTCCTTTTTTTTCTTTTTTTTTGACAGCGAGTGTTAGAGTCAGATTCTTTGCTGGTGTAAATCGGCATCCAAACTGCTTTAATTACTCCGGTTTACCCCAATGGAGGGTGCTGCAACTTTGACAGCTTCTCGTTAGCGCAACCTAATTACATTTACACAGACAGCAATTTTCTCTTCGCAAATCACCTGATCTTGTCAAGCGGGTTCATCTTTGACCAGAATTTACTCCCCAAACTTCCAGCTCCCTAAAAAAAAAAAGAAAAATATTATAAGCATAACTTTATATACAGGAGTTGATTTGAGCTTTCTCTGGCTTGCACAGGAAGGATGTTTCCTGCCAGGCCACGCAGGGAGAACTGGAGAGTGGGGCACTGCAGCCAGAATAAGTATAATTGCAAAGCGGGTAGGATTTCAGAGTTTTAGTGCAAGACATATGATGGCCTTCAACATGATATCTCAACTATTTTCTGTATGAGTGTTTTAAAATTTATGTTGTTTTATGCAAATTTCTATCCATTTAATGGAAGGACTGCTGGACTGTGGGTGTTTCTAGATCTATAACCCTACGGTGAGCTGGTGTCACATCGCTAGAGATGTTCAGGTTGTGCTGGCAAATACGGACACATTGAAAGAAACAGAAGATGTGGGTCTACATTCCCCAGCTGATTTTGGAAATCCAGGTACTATGCTTAGTCCTGAAATAAAGAATGTCCGTTTTATTGTGTTTGTTTCCATCAAACTTTTCCTCAACAAGCTGCTGACACGGATATTTAGAAACAAGCTTTGCTTGTCTTTGGAGAAGGTGCCGCTGTTTGTTTGTGCAGGTGGGCTACCAGCTCCTTTTTCACTCCTAAATACCGCTGTAGCTGTGCCTCCAGCATGGCACCGTATGATACATGTGCGAATTATCTGTGAGGAACGCACTGATTTCCAGCAGCTTCAGAAAGCATGTTTATGTGTTCATTTATCTGGCAGCACGTACCCAAGAAGATTGCTAGTCAGGTAGAAGTGTCATTCATGCCTCTCTGGTAAAATTTAGATAAATAAAACTTGGAGAGGAAACTGAAGAAGAGCTTCATTGAGAAACGTCAAACTGTTAGAAACTTCCTTTTTGAAAAATGCAGAATAACATCAGAAACCAAAAGAGACAAAGTTTTTATGATGCCCACAGCAGGACTCCAGCTTTTACTTTTACTAAGAGATAATATATTCACAATATCCCATCGTCTTTCCTTAGAGGGAGTTTCAAACGCGCGTGAGGAAGCCGCCTGCTGTCTGCTAGCTCTAATTTCAGTGCTGCACTGAAATTATACTGGGCTGCTACTTCTCTTTGGGGCTTTTGAATATCCAGCTTGAGAGCGCAGGAGCAACGTGCTTGGAGCTCTGCAGCTCCATCACATAACACCCTTGGAAAAATACCTGCTGCCCTGAATCATGTGGAGAGAGAGGGGGGACCCATCTGTATTTGTGTTGGATATCTTACTTCATTTGCAAGTTTTGGTATGCAAAGAATGAGCTCGACAGCCTTTAAAGGACTGTTTAAATCGAAATGGATGAGACGTACAAGGAGTGGGAAAATGGAGCTGCTTTTTCCCTGCGTTGTGGAGGAGGAAGGAGGTAGGGAGGGACTGAGGGATGTGCAAGTCTCTGGAGAGATCAGCTTCAAGGCTGAAGTCCAGTTCCCTGAGTACAATGTTTTTATCAAACGATTTACACCTTTTGTGTATCTGCGTATATACATACCAGTGAGGGAATTGCTGTGATGGGGTGCTTCACAGGCTGAAGAAGCAGGGCAGAGCTAAATTAATTCATTAACAGCACACTCCTGGCAAGCAGTCAGTTCTTAACACAATATTAGTCATCAGTGCTATGTACACCAACCCATTATTCTTTACCTCTAATGCTCTAAAATACCTGTGAGCACGGAGGACCTGGGACGCCATCTCCTGCTGGTGACCGTGGCCCCGGTGCTCCTGGAGCCGGAGGTCCAGCTGAACAAGTTCAGAGCTCATCCGCGACAGAAGGCCGAGACGAAGTGGGTTGTTGTTGTCTGTCTGCTCCCATCTTACTTGCCGACGTCTGATGTTTCTGTGCTGTTGTTCTCCCAAAAAGGAGAATGTGCTGCTGCTTATCCTGGTTTCTCTTGCCTTGCCAGCCATCCTGCCCGTGCATTCGGCAGTCTGTGAGTCGTCCTCTCTGCGTGCCTCCTATGGGCAGCTGTACACATCTGTACCCTTTTGGTGGTCCCGTTGCTTACACCTGGCTATGTCATCACAATATTACAAAATATATGCATGCCACGGACAGTTACGCTAGTACGCTTATTTCTGGATTCAAGGGAAACTAATATTAATTATATCTGGGATAATAGTAATTGCATCCTGAGTGGTAAATGTGTAATGTATAAATATCATAGGCCTCTAATTTGGCTACAGTTTCCTAGTATTGATTTGGGAAGCACTGATAAATATTTTTTACAGAAAGTAAGCAGCTTGTCAACTATTTGCTCATACGTGAGACAGATAATTCTTACTCTATGTACGGGCTGGTGAGTTGAATTTTAATTGCTTTACATGCATTTAATTGGTATTTGCATGTTTGCAACCATCAGATCGAACTATCCTTTTAATATTTAAAACAGGAAGTAAAATACGCGTTGCAGCGGGCACACACGTGCGTGTGCTTGGGGTTTTCAAGTGGGATGCAGTCAGCGAGTGAATGTAGAGCCCCTTGACAGCTCAGCCTTGTAAAAGAGTGACAGACTTTATCTGGGCCTGTGTGGGATTTCATGTTGCTGTTTTTCTTTTAAAGCCACTAGTACATTACGTTGCTATGGCTACTCCATCACAAAACCCTGTTACCCGCGCATTACTGTACTGTAAACTCAGACTTTTCCCCTCTTATTTGAAATTCTATTGTATTTTGCTCTGGTGAGGGATATTTTTGGAAGAGGTTTGCATTAGACAGGGCTTCCAGACCTCTTGGATTAAGATTTTAGTGTTTAGCTGTCCACTTTAGCCCTTTAATGGCTTTTATTAACTCTGTTATTGAGTGACAGGAGGGACTGAGCATTTGTGCCCTGGGTGTTTCCATTCACACTGGTATCGCTGATAAACTACGCTAGCATACTGAAATGCAGATCGGCACACCTGAGGCGTCAGGTACCTATTCTTCTATGACCAGAACAAGCTACTGGACTTTAGAAGTTGCTAAAGAAAAAAAGTGACGCCATACAATAGACGAGGCATTACCCCTAAAACATTTTTTTTATCCGAATAATGTCCTAGACATCCAATACTCAAGGAATTTTGTGCGTTGACGGTGGCAGCTAGCCTGGCCCTACCCAGCAGCAGCAGGTCATCCGCTTCACGCAGTATTGCCACTAGCAGTCAACGCTCCCTAAAGATTGGATAATAGCTGGAAAGGGGAGGGAACAGGGATGCTCGGCAGGGCGAGAGTCTCCTGCACCGCGATCACGCTCAGAGAGCGGCTACCAGAAAACCGGGCACTTCCCTCCTGTCTGGTGAGAAGGGCACGGTGATAAAACCGACGTGTCCTTGAGTGCTGCAATTTCCTTATGCCCTTTGCTTTCTTTTCGCTCCCATAGTGGTGATGACTGGATGTAGTTTCAATCTGATATTAGGAGGTCTTTAAGAAAAGCAGTGTTTCATGGGAAATCCCTCTCCTGACTTCCATCTGAAATAAGAGCAGCGATGATAATAAAAATAATAATAAAAAAATATTTCTCTTACGTTTCATTTACTGCTACCTTGTCCAAAGCAATTTTTTTATCAGTGCTCAGGGCAAAAGCAATAATGCCAGTAAATCACATAACACTTTCTTTGTTATGAGAATGTTACAGGAGAGGCTGCTATCGCTGATACCGTCAGTCCTTAGCACGGCTCACAGCATACATCTGACCTGCAAAACATCCCTGAAGTGGATTAAAAGGCTGATCTTCCTCAACCCTCCCTGTGTGAAGGTAGGATCTCCTCTCCCATCTTGTCAGACATCAGTTTCACAAGACAGCTGTACTCAAAGGTAGCTTGCTCTCCTCCTCCTCTCCAGACAGGGAGAAGGTTAACGAGCTCCTGTGCTAACCACAGAAATGCTCTCAAAAACCGCCAAAGTACTCCCAAAGCTGTGGGAAAGGGGTGGCCAGGTGGCCATCCAGAGCCAGACATCCTCAGTGAAGTAAATGCTCTCAACACACTTGAGAGACGAAGGGTTCGGGGTGGGGATGGATGGACGGGCTGGCTTGAGAAGCGTGGACATTCTTCTTGGCTCCCTAAAGTCCACCTGAGCCCCAGGAACAGAAGAGCTGGGCTGCCAGGCTTATGGATCCCATCGGCAGCAAGAGCTTCTTTTAAATCCCTTAATTCACCTCTGACTCCAGACAGGGGTGTTTGGGGGGGTCAATTATCCCTTTTGGTAATTTGTGTTAAGTCCCCAGCTCCTGGTCCTGGCGCTGGCTGTGGTGCTCCAGACTCAGCGCAGCCTCCCGTTTTCTTCTCACGTATCTGCTTCAGAGACGCTGCAAGTGCCTGGAGACCCGGCTACTGCAGAGCGCCGAGGTCCTCGGCTCTCTCGTTAGACGAGGGAAAGCTGCCCTTGTGTTAAAATCAAGAGGGACACGAGTATCTCAGTTGCAGTAAATGATTCTTGTCACTTACTGTCTGTCTTCTGCATTTGTATTTCTCTGAAACTTATTAGGACATGTCTGAAAAAAGAAAAAAGAAGCGAACAGTAGCACATCTCAGGTCGTGGCAAATGCTGTGGTTTGTACGTCGTCTGCACCAGGCAAGACAGTAAATGAATCTGAGCTCCTCGCATCAGGGAGACGTTAGATGACGATGCATATCATAGCCTACCTCTGAGGGGACACATCGTGCAGCCTCGTTTTCTAACTTTTATGTAATTTTGAAAAAAAAAAAAAAAGGAATGGAAGTGCATGATCTCTATTTACAAATTAGGACACAGACAGGCAAAATAACCTTGATCTGGAGAAGGAAAGAATGGCGCTGTGTTTGTGATGGGGGAGAAATGGATTGCATTCTTGTCTGTCACAAACCCCATGCAACCTTTTATGAACCACTAAATTACCCTGTCTTTTGTCTTCCCCTGTTTTATAGCAGCTCTAAACCACTCATGAAGCGCATTTTTTTTTTTGCTAGCTTGGGTTTAGTTGAAGTGTTTGAGGTTTTCCAAAGCAGTTCAGATCGCGAGGCATCGCCCTTCTGACCGTTCCCGCTCAACGCAGAAGTCCCCGTCTCCCTGAGCCTCAGTGCTCGCCCCAGGGCCGGCGTGTTGCCCGTGCTGCCATGGCGTGGCTGCCGTCAGCTCAGTCTGCTCCAGCGCCCACAGGCAGGATCCTCCAAACACCTGGAAAAGCATGCTCTTCTTCAAAAAACCCGGTCCACAGAAACCACACATAGAAAGGTCGCAGAAAGAAGACATAAAATAATCCCTGACTTGTCTAAATCTGCCTGGCATTTTGGAGTTCACAATTGTTCCCAGAATCCTTTGTGTAAAACAAAATTTCTTCTTTTTATATATTTGTTTTCTGAATTTATGCATAAATGAAGGACTCCGTATGTTCTTTTGCAGCATGCAGACAGAGCACTCCTACTTATTCTTCTTCTGGCTTTGAGAACTGTGCATGATCAACCCACTCTAGCTCATTTAATCTGCAGTCTGGGACTTTGAGAACTTTCCTGAGAAAATGAATTGCAAGACTGTTAGTCTCCTGTAGCCTTTTCCTTGGAAGAGACCATCAAACTGGGTTTTTTTAAGAGAGAAAAGAAAGATGCACATATACCCTTGTTCCGGAAAGAAGGGAAAGAATTGTGTGCTTCAATCCCTGAACATTCCTGCATTAGTGAGGACATCACCTAGTTTATCTTATTTGTGGATTGTGTTTGTAAAGTTTTATTGCATAGTTCAGACTTATTAAAGCATCTTTTGGAGGTGTCAGTTTAAAGAAGGGAGTGGGAGGGATGGAGAACAGAAAGGCCTCCTCTCTGACTCAAAGTCCTATTACCCATGTGAAATCCTAACTCTTTAACATTTATCTTGCAAAATGTCTCATATTTTTCTAAAATGATTAGATTGACCAAAGAAATAGAGATCTATTTTATATGATGATACCTTGTGAAATTAAGGTTGACAGGTGATAGACTTTCTCTTTAGAAGCACTTGAGAGAGAAAAGTAATCAATGGAGAAAGTTATAGGAAAATGTTAGCATAAGAATGAGTGGTTTCAAATAGTCTGCTCATAAATTCAGGCTGGACTTCAGAAGTTTGCTCACAGATAGAGGAAATGAGGTTCTGGAATGACTTTCCAATAATAGCGGAAAAAGCAATCAAGAGAGTTGTAAAAGACAAAATAACTTTTCTGCAGGTAACTATGCTATATAATTTATAATCCCATTCACTGTGTGGGAAGAGCCTCACAGGCCTGCGTTCCTCTCCTGACTGAAATTCCCAGATGGACAGGGTCGGGGTTATATTGGCCGTATGGCATCCTCCAAAGACGCTTTTATTAGTAGTTTTTGGAAGGGAAGAAATAACCTTCTCCCAAACATTTAGGAATCTTTGTGGGCAAACAGTGCGTTGGGGTGACCCTGCTTGGCTGCCAGGTGCCCGCCCAGCTGCTCTCTCGCTTCCCACTCCTCAACAGGTCGCGGGGAAAAGATAAATAAACAGACACTTGCCAGTTGTCACCACAGGCCAAACAGACTCGACTTGGGGAAAGTTAATTTAGTTGATTGCCAGTTAAAAATAGGATTAATGTGAAAAATGATACTTCGCAAGGAGACCGCTTTTCTTCTACCCACTCGCCATGACTTGCAAATAAATTAAAATAAAAAAGGAGCAGCCCCGTACCTCTAAACCAGATTAGTGCTTGATGCCCCATTTCAAATCAAGTCCATCAGGAGGGAGCCTGCCACGCCAAGGAGGCCGTCACGGGCAGGGCGTTGCACTGCTGGTCGGTCCCTCACGAGGTGCCAGCGTTGCTCTGACGGATGCTCTTGCACCACCTGGTTTTCAGGCGAAAGGTTTTGCTTCAAATATATGACCTGAATTTCCTTTTACTGTGGAGAGTGTATAAGGCGGTGAACCGTTCCCTGCCCTATTCCCCAGCGCCGCAGCTTGGCTCTGCGGCATCGTTCACGTGCGGGTGGAGAAGACCAGAATTAATTTGTTGATTCTTCTGCCATTGAACCTTGCTGTGTGAAAAAATCCTTTATGTTTGAGCCTTTCTAACTTTCTTCACAGTCTGTATCACAAAAGGCCTCTGCGAGATGTAAGCAGCAGCATTCCCATTTTACACATAAAAATAAACCTTGCTAGCTTGGTTGGAACTAATTTTCTAATTAATGGTTCCCTGATTTTCTATTTTCTTAGAAGTTGTGTTATTCCTGTGGATAATAGTACTTCGTGTTGTTAGGCTCGTTTGGGTTATTTTTCCCTAGTGAGTATCTCTTTTGATTTAACCGTAGGCAGTTAGGGAGAACAATAGAGAGGAGATAAATGAAAGCGTCCAGAAAATATTCATTAAAAATATAGGTCTTTGCCTTACTTGCCACAGAAAAGCAAGATGTAAGATTACCTTTCTTTAGATTCTTTTCTCGCAGCCTGTTAACATCCTTTTCTCTTTTTTTTTTAACTTTGTATTTCTTTCCAAAAAGTCAGCAATGTGTTTAACGAGTGAAAACATTCTCCTTTAAAGGTCACACCATTCTTGTATTGACTTGACTGTTGATTGCACTTGAGCTGGTAGCTTTAATTCACATTAACTTCATTTGTTTTTAATTAAGCAATGTCTTTTAAGCAAAGATAGTCCATCACTACTGTCAACAGGTAAGTTTTGCTCTTTAATATTGAGTCTTATATTTTAGTTTAACAGAGATAAAGCTTTGAGGGCGATTTACTCAGACTATAGCTTTTTAAACAGGAATGCAAATTGTCTTGCAATTTGTAGTGGTCCAATTTAACCTAATAGCTTTAAAAGTGAATTGGAAAAGAAACAACTAACCTAGCCACATACCCAGTTGCGTATTAACGTATATTGCCTCAGTATCAAGTGTGAACTAGGGACCATTTGTGTTTATTAGCACTGACCCTGTCCGATGATGTCAGCCTTCAGAATCAGTGGGCGTCTTCCTCCTTTCTTCCCATCAGAAAGGTCCTTTGCTAACTATATCAAAAAAATACAGGTTTGGCTAATCAAATACAAATTTTGGTATGTGGGTTACAGTTCTTAAAAACCCCAGAAAACAAGCTAAAAACCAACAGCCTCACACCTTTTTGGTTAAGCTCTGGGGCTGCATTTTTCATCAGCTTACTTAATATTTTTCTTTTTCCTGAAGTGCATCAAAGAAGATGCATGGAGAAAGTTGTCTGGGATCGATAGCAGCATCTGTCTGAAATAGCAGCGGAGCACCTGTTCGTGATAAAACCATTGGTATCTTTTCTATTCAAGGCAGCATGTTGTCTGACTGATGTGTTTTGTATGATGTGTATGGATGAGTCGCAATCCTCGCCTTAATAGTGCCAGGAACATGACGTTCCTTTCCTAGCCTACATATGACTTGAGCGCTGCTTTTGCAGTACTGACATGATTGTTTGTTTCTTATCTGTGGTAATCATATAATGCTGATTGCTTGCATAGAGTACATTTTTTGTGCAAAAAAAAAAAAATTCCAACAAAAAAAAATGTATTCCTGTCTATAAAATTTGCAAGTGAAAGGACAATAAGGGTCTCAGAGATTATTAAAACATTTCAGATGATATTTGGCAGTGCAAGGCATGTGAATTCTTAAACCTTTCTGAATTAGTGGTGATTAGTAAATGTTATACATGCATTTCCAAG
>VXBL01005078.1:200927-245985 GCA_013400195.1 Aramus guarauna | reverse complement strand
AAAAAAAAAAAAAAGTTTTTTGTGTGTGTGATGCCCTTCTAGTTAGTGTCTGGTATAATTATTTCAAGTGACATGATTCATTCGTGCTGAGTTTGAGCAGTGCTAGTGGTGTTTGTCATGGTTCCCATATTACACACCTTGGAGGGTTTTGGGTAACCTAATTAAGCAGTGCTCATTTGTTTGAAAGGTTATGTTAGCTTAATTTTTCCCCCTCAGAGTTTATTTTGAAATTTGATGGGATTTGTTCCTTATTTCTGTATGTCTGATATAGTTATCTGTTGTTTTGTTGTTTGTTTTGGGTTTTTTTTCCTAAATAAAACTGCACACAGACTAATGAGTGACTCAACAAGTAATCAAACTCTCCTGGTGTCTTTCCCCTGAAATTTTCCTGAATTACTTGAGAAGGGTTTTATTGATATCAATGAAAACAGACACAGGTCAAAGGTTTAAATCTTTTCCTAAAACAGCTAAGGGAACTGTGGCAAGCGTGGTGGTTCTCCCACCATGAAAGTTAAGGAAATTCAGGACTTAATGGAGAGCTCATTAAGTTCCAACGGGCAGTAATGCATATAAACTGTTACACGCAAGGAGTGGCAGTATTCAGACACATTTATGAAGCTAATAAATGGAAAAAATTAATTTGGTGTGTCCTTGGGCTAACTCAGCAGGGCACCTGATGCCTTTCTGCTGGAGGGAAAAGGCGTGACATTTCCAGACTGGGCAACCGTGGCAAGTCTCAGTGCCTGTGACATCTGGGGAGGCGTTTGCTCTCTACCCATTTTGGGCGATGAAAGAATCAAGAAGAGGTTTTAAAAGAGGTTTGTGGAGATAAGGAGGGCAGCTCAAGCTGACCCAGTGGAGAGGTGCACAGAGTTTCACCGTGGCATCTGACCTTTCTCCTCTCCTCCTGGTAAAGACCGCTTCTCTGCAGTGCCGTAATTGGACGCGCTGTCCGAGCTCCTTTCAGCACAGCCTGCCTAGGAAAAAAGGCAAGAGCACGGAGTAAAATAATTTATCAGTCTTGGTAGAACTTTTCACCCCAGGATGGTGATGTATTGGAACATCAGAAAGGGCAAAAGCTTTGGTTTAGACTTTCAACAGGAGAGCTTAGTTAACAGGAGGAACAAATTAAAGGAGAATAAATAGGAACTCTTACCTTCTGCCCATAAAATGACCTTGTTTCCTGCTTTCAGGATACTGAAAATGATGATTAATAATTTACAAATCTGCTGTCTATTCAGTAGGTTGTAAGTTTATGCAGCAGTGCTGGAATTTATAATAACTTTAATCCCAATTTAATTTGCAGCCTTCTGAAAGTGGAACGTGGCAGAGGGACTATGATGGAAAGAGTGATTCACGGTAGATTATGACCAAGAGTGAATGGAAATCCTGTGTTCAGCTTCAACGGCAGGGATGTGGAGAGGGAGAATAAGTATATCTGAGATAAAATTTACACTAGGGTACTGAAGCTAATACCATGAAACCTCATTAGGGTTCTGAATTCCAAATTGCATTCCAGAGGCTTAGAGCTAATACCCCGACAATATAGCCTTTAAAAGTACTCCAGCTTAAAAGTGGGGTAATATTGACTTTGCGTGCCCCAAGGTTTCCGTGCAGTTTCCCTACGGGGGATCTAGAGCAAACTCTTTTCTGACTTTTATTTACAGGTTTGAACCTGGAATAGCTGGTATCTCCGCTGTGGTCTGAACCCATATCTCCGTGAATGTCTGTGGAACCACAGGATGTGCTTATGCCTCTGACAACACAGTGAGTCTTATTTTGCTGCCAAAAGCCTTAATTAAAGTTAAAGCATCTTCAACTGAGAAGCCATAGAGGTAATTTCTGACGATTCTTCATTTAGCTTTGAGTCATGGGTCTATGAAAAGACTGAAATGCAGCAGAAATCATGGCTGATGCAAACACACGTAACAAGCGCATAGGGAAGAGCTGGCAGGACCAGGACGGTGTAAGCTGTGGTGCAGCGTGTGCTTGAATATGCATGAGGCCCGTTCATATGCAGAGGGTCAGATTTATTTTTTTTCTTTCCTTTGAGACTATATCTTTGATTTATCCTGATAAAAAGAGAACGTCCCTTTCAAACCCATTGACTTTTACGTTAGCCATAATTCGAGATCGCCTCTCAAGGGATCAGTTGCCTTGGGGAGCAGGGAATTTTGAAAAGAGACAGTTTAATGTGGGGCGGGATTGCCACAGCTGCGGTCCTTTCTTTTGCAAGAGGTGTTTTAAAGTTGATGTCGATGCGGGGCGAAGTTGAAAACTTTTCACTGTTCGTTAACCTTTGTTTTGGGGAGATTCCATTAATAAGCTGTTTTCGCTGCTTTTGCTTTGCATCACTTCGCATGTTCTTTTTGTTTTGCTTGCTGGCAAATACCTGTATGTTCTTGTCCTCTCTGCTGTTTGTCCTTGGTTTTGGTTTACAGGCATTGCAGTTATATTTTTGAGGTACGTTTTTCAGAGGAAGAGCAAATTGTGTCAGCTTGTTTAGAAAGATGAAGTTATCTAGTGAACGTGAAGGTAAGGATGTTTGAAGGCTCCTTTGTACCACTGAGTGTGCGCCCATTGATTTAAATTACCTTTCAGGGAAGTCTGTGGCTAATCAGCTTATAGCACATATATTTGGCGTTTATATGCCTAGTCCTGATATTAAGCTCTATTTCTAGGTATGTGTAGATTATTTTTAATTCTTTTATAATTACAGACCTCGATGCAAAAATGTAATCTACTTGCCTGTATTAACAGCGGCAGAAGAGATATCGCTTGCAGTCACTTCCACACGCAGAGCCATTTTAAGTCAATTGGTTTTATTTTTACTGTGCTCTTCACACTCATATGCCTCAAATTGGACTGAAGCCATTTGAATTTATCTGCTGTATCGAGGCACTGAAATGACAAGGAGTGGTAGTCATTGAGGATGGATTACTCTGGATCCCAGTATCATTATTTGCCTTTAGAAATACAGTGAGACGTTCAATCCAAGGAGGGATACTTCAGTTTTTAATTAATAGTTTCAGAATGCTATTATTAACTTTCAACTTCTTTCATTAATTAAAGATTAGAGCTATATGGTCGGACTGATAGAGGGAAGAATGCAAACAGTCTGTGATGAAGTCTGACAAAGAAAAGGATTTTCTAACTCTTTTAGCAAAAGAAAAATACATCGCGCTCCATCAGATTTCTGGATATGAATGTTGAGACTCTAACATGATCCAAAGCAGATGGTTAATTTCTTTTAATTGGTAAAACATTATCACTTAGAGGACAGATAACAAAGCAAAGTTATTAAATGACAGTAACTTACTAGACCATATAAATTGTTTTGTACCTGTGAGTGTATAATTTTAATCAAGTAATTAGTTTGGGCTATAGGTTTTTGAGTACAAATTTGAATTTTTTGTTTTTGTGTGTGAATGCTAGAAATGTACCCTTCAGAAAGAGAATGGATTTAAAAATGTGAATGTTTGATCTTACAAGATATTTGGCTCGACTGTACAGATATAATTCAAAACCTTCTCTACGTGTGGTCATAAAGCTATATTACAGCAGAACATGCTTTACTGACAGACTGCATAGTATTTCATAGGAACGGTAACATGAAGGATAACGAGCATTTCTCCCACGTCTAAATCTCTTGCATCCAGGTACTTGGACTCTCAAAATCACGTTTGACTCACGTAGGGGTCAAAGCTTGGCCAATTTTAAAATTAAATTGTTCATTTGTTCCTCAAATGACAGGAATTGGAGCTGTGAAAAATTATTTCTTTCTGCTGAGAATATGGACGCCGTGTTGGTAATATCTGTTCTGTTCAGTGAGCGTCTTTAAAATCTTGGCTTTAGGTGGGGAAGGGCAGACTACCCTTTGCTTCACTGGGCCAGCGTGCAGTTGGTCTTCTGCCTAAGCCTAAATGACGGTACTCCAACACGCAAACAGCATTTTGCAGATGAATTTGTATTCTTACTATAGGATTATTTTTGTAACCCTAGTTTGCAAGTGAGTTTAATGTTAGTATCGCTGGTAATTTCTTCACGTTGCAATTATTAATTGTTAGACACATCACTGTCTAAGACTGCGCTGTGTGGGCAGGAGATCTGGCTCTTGATTGATAAGCTGCAAATGGAATTGTCTCCCCAAGGTCGAGAAAGAAGATTATTAATTGTATTTTGAACATTAGTCAAATAGTTTTTCCATATCACTGGAATAATAAAATGCGATTGAAGGAGACAGGTCCTGAGCTGGTAGAAGTCGGTGGTGGCTTTCAGCTGGGGAGTCTGGGCAGGAATGATCCTGCAGCCGCCGCATCACAGGACTCTTTTCTTTTGGGATTTTTTTTTTTTTTTTTTTTTTTTAGGCTATGGGCTTCCATTGACTTTGTAAGGATGGACTTTCACTTCAGGCCTTTAACGCATCTTTTGCAGCTATACCTTCTTTGAACAATTTGTTTCTTGGACAAACCTGCTCTTCTGCATTGATTTTCCCCATTTCAGTTTTATTTTATCCTGATTCTTTCTTCTGATTTAAGCTGAAAGTTCAGCTGATAACCAATTTTTCTTTAACAGTGGTTACATTATGTCAGTAAGTGGGAGTAGCGTAGCATCTCTGTTTTCACTCAATGGGAAGTGACACACTGTTGATTAAAATTTATTGCTAATATGCTTTGATGAATGTTTCAGAATATGTGATTGTTTTACTTTCTCATTTCTGGACACTTTCTATTTCTGTTTTATCAATTCTATTTCCTCCAATTGTTTTAGACATAATGTATGGTGCTAATAACGTGTCAGCTTCAAAAATCAGGAACAAAAAATGATACTTTGCTGAAACTACAGTGAGAGAGGAGAGTGATTTATAATGTTCTTTAAAATATGCAATTACATTTGTTTATTGAGATGCCAGTTACATACAGCAAAATAAGGGAAGATGTTTGAATTTCCTGTTTCAAATTATTTAATATGGAGTCATAATTTATAGAGGGAAGGCAGATTTACTGTGTAAGCTATCTCAACTCTGATCAAATGGACTAGCACCTCTTTAATTCTCCTTTAAGCTTCCAGCATTCCTTGAGAAGACTTTCATGCAAGTTTTATAGATGTTCAGTCCACTAATGTCTCAATTTTTTCTCTTTATCTGATAATACTGTGGTTCAGCTCACCATGTTGAATCACTCATTTGCCTTTCAGGGATCCAGGTCGTGTGTTTCATACGATCACTTCAGCCCTCTTTCGCAATAGCATTTGGTAATAGTACCCACCTTACACTGGAATAATGGAGTAAGGGAAGTTTGGCTGCTGACTAATGTAAAAATAAATATACCCAGGCTGGTGTAAATGAATTCTTATCTTTTTTTCACCCTGGCTACACGTATTTTGGTCCTTGAGGCCCCTTTTAACAAGGCACTTAAGCGTATGATTACCTTTACCCAAGCAAATGTTTCACCTGACCCATCTTCCGCGAGCTCCCATTTTCCCACCGACTGCAATTCCTCCAGACTGCTCCTGGACGCTGACTCCTGAAGGCTTCTCGGAGAACAGGTGTGCCTGCTAGAGTAAGTCCTCTACTGAGCAGGAGGGCAGTTCCTGCCTGGACCTGCTTTTCCATGCACGTGCATGCCCAACCATATTTTTCCAGCTATCTCTAGTTGGGTCACCATCGCTGCCAGATGATTGTTCTCCTTACCACTTCTTCCCTAGTTTCTCCTTTATTCAAAAGATATATATCACTACCTATATTAGCTGAAATGTTGTCATGATATCATATGTGTCCAAATTAGGTCTTTTTCCCTCCGTCCCCCGTCCATTTTTCCACTCTGTTTGCCTTTCTGGTGTTAAACATGTCTCCCAATATAGGATAATTTGCCAGTGTTCTTAATACAGTTATTGCTACTCTTCCAGATCATTTAGGAAAATATTAAAGAATAAGAATGATAGCCACGATTCCCTTATTACTGCAGAAGATGTCAACTTGGCATACTACTGCTCCTCATCGTCTTTTGTTTACGTTCAATTAGTCAGGTTTTGGATCTGTCCAATCCAATTTGAATTAACATTTCAATTACTCTTGTATAAAAAAGAGTAAATGCTTCATTAAATTACATGCTTTATTAAAATAACCATTGACATCCACAAGGAAAATTTCTAATATGATGTTTTACAATATAAGTGCGTTTGCACAAAATATCACAAACAGGCTTGAAAAATATATCATTTTAATTAGGCTGCAATTTAAAATGTTCAATTTTTTAATGTCTTCTATATGAGGGAATAATAATCTGATCTTAAAGCTAGAAGGTCTCAGATTTCTTGAGCAAATCTCTGTGGTTTTGTAGGGAAATGCAGCATTTGGGTCCCTCTGAAATCACAAATCACAGAGCATCGTGCTTGTCGCTGAACAAAGAACAAAAAGATCATCTCCGTGCCCTGAGATATTAGTACGAAAAGTTTCCACTAATGGAGAGAGGTTTGGGGCTGAGGGCAGGTATCTGCCTGAAATCGTTTGCATTTCCCTATAGGGCAACTTCTGCTGTGGTGAGCAATGACAGAGCTGCCTTGAAGTCGGTGAAATAGCGTGAGTGTTTCTGACAGCTACGTACTACGTAACGTGGAGGAAGTACACCATAATTTGTAACAGGTCTTTTAAGAATATCCAAGTTCCTGTATCGTATGATTAATGGTTTCACTGCAATTTTGATGCTTTTACTGGATCATTTATGGGTTTTGGAGTCCTCCCTTCTTTAGGTCACAATCTAGTCAACCACTTAAGCACGTGTCTGACATTTAAGGATATGCTTAAGAATGTCCATGTTCACAGAAATACTTACATTTGCCCTTAACTCTAAGACGAGCTACCGCTGTGGGAAACTGGCTATCGAGCTACGTTTCTGGTCACATAGGTGATGGCAACCACTCAGGCGCTTAAATTTTGTATAAACTTTGTGAGTTTTCTTGGCTCTAGGTAGTCACTCAGCAAACAAAATCAGATCTTTTTCTCTTTCCATTTCCTCGGCAAGTATTTTAATTTAAATATGCTTTTCCTCTTGGCCTATTTGCCAGTAAGAAAGAACATGACAAAGCAACTGTCAGTAGCTTGACTGGGGCAAAGCAATGTCTCTGCTCCTACAGTTGCAGAGTAGACTCCTAATTATGGCATGAATGTATTTTAGAATTAAGATTAAAAAAAAACCCAACCATTTTTATTGGTTATTCACATGCCTGCTATAATTAATTCTACCCTGGGAAGTTTGCTTTCAGTTCAGTTGAACATATCTACTTTTAACCTTGATGACTGAATAATTTCTCATAAGCTCAGTCATGGATTAATGTAGAAAAGATGTAGGCAACTTTTTTTTTTTTTCTTTTAAACCTTACAGTCACTGACATTGTGACTATATTAGCTGGAAAGCCATTTCATCACTGCTGCAATACTTAAGTACTTACAGGTTTGAAACAGCTGTAAGATGCCAAAAGCTGCTATGGAAATTGTAAAATATTTATTAATACAATAGTGCTGCTTTATCTTGGATTCAATTTATAATTTAAATTGTGTATCACAAGAGTATCTTTGTTCTTGAAAGTAGTTTTGAAAATGTCAGTTTAGACACATGTTGTAAAAATAAGTAGCTTGCTTTGCTTCATATATAGGCAACATAATTTGATCTTTAAATTTAAACAACCATTTCTTATTACAGTCCTGAATAATGCATTTGGGTATTTTCACTTCTGCTGCTGGAATACTGTTTACAGGCAGGAGAAAAATCTGACTACAGCTGAAATTCGAGATTTTTATATAACTGGTCTTAGTTATTGAATTTGGAAGTAATACAAAGAATATGTCTGTCTTTCCATATTTAAAGCTTCAGAGAGCCCGATCCAGTCTCCAAGTGGTAGTGAAAAACACCACTCCTAAATGAAATACATGTTAGAGCCATTTCAGGAGTCAGAAATTTGCAGTTCTCCTTCAGCATCTACTGCAATGTGGTTTTGTGTAGGTAATTTGGGGCTAGTTTCTTCCATCCTTACTTGTGAAATGCCCTCTGGGGTGCTAAATGTTTTTTACTTTCCACTCTTTAAAATTGGGGTAATAATTTTTGACTCATGTCTGGATGTGGCCTCAATGGTGAAGGACAGAGGAAACCACACTACAATTTAGCTTCCTCTGTGTTGGGTCCATCCCATGTCTTCTAATACTGCAGTGCTGATGCGTGAAGGAGGAGGAACATAGTCCACTGTCAGACCTCTACAAAGTCTTCACCTCAAACTATCTTACACTACAAACCTGTTTTGAAACTTCATGTTATGTATATAAAGAGCTTGGGGAACATTATTTGTGGAGGACCAGATATCCTTTGACTTTGCCATGTCTAAGCACGTGGAGGAAAAGGTGGTTGTCAGGAGTGGTCGACATGGATTCACCAAGCGGAAATCATGCCTGACCAGTCTTACAGCCTTCTGTGGTGGCCTTACTGGCTGGGTAGGTGAGGGGAGAGCAGTGGATGTTGTCTACCTTGACTTCAGCAAGACTTTCGACACTGTCTCCCATAACATCCTCATAGGCAAGCTTAGGAAGTGTGAGTCAGAGGAGTGGACAGTGAGGTGGGTAGAGAACTGGCTGAACGGCGGGGCCCAGAGGGTTTTGATAAGTGGTGCAGAGTCTCTTTGGAGACCTGTAGTGAGTGGTGTGCCTCAAGGGTCAGTGCTTGGTCCAATCTTGTTCAACTTCAGTGATCTGGACGAGGGGATGCAGTGTACCCTCAGCACGTTTGCTGACGATGCCAAACTGGGAGGTCTGACTGACAGACCAGAAGGCTGCTCTGCCACTCAGAGATATCTGGACAGATGGAGAGTTGGGCGGAGAGGAGCCATATGAAATTCCACAAGGGCACGTGTAGGGTCCTGCACCCAGGGAAGAACAACCCCAGGCACCAGGACAGGTTGGGGTTGACCTGCTGGGAAGCAGCGCTGCGGAGAAGGACCTGGGAGTCCTGGTGGACAACAAGCTCTCCATGACCAGCAGTGTGCCCTCGTGGCCAAGAAGGCCAATGGTGTCCCGGGGTGCATTAAGAAGAGCATGGCCAGCAGGTCGAGGGAGGTTCTCCTCCCCCTCTGCTCTGCCCTGGTGAGGCCACATCTGGAGTTCTGGGTCCAGTTCTGGGCTCCCCAGTTCAAGAGAGAGAAGGAACTACTGGAGAGAGTCCAGTGGAGGGCTGCGAGGATGATGAGGGGACGGGAGCATCTCTCTTATGAGGGAAGGCTGAGAGAGCTGGGGGTGTTTAGCCTGGAGAAGAGAAGGCTGAAAGAGGACCTCAACAACGTTTATAAATATCTGAAGGGTGGGTGTCTAGAGCAAGGGGCCAGACCCTTCTCAGTGGTGCCCAGTGACAGGACAAGGGCCAACGGGCACAAACTGGAACACGGGTTGGTCCACCTGAACATGAGGAAAAACTTCTTCACTCTGAGGGTGACCGAGCCCTGGGACAGGCTGCCCAGAGAGGTTGTGGGGTCTCCTTCTCTGGAGAGATTCAAAACCTGCCTGGACGCCATCCTGTGCAACCTGCTCTGGGTGATCCTGCTCTAGCAGGGGCTTGGACTAGACGGTCTCCAGAGGTCCCTTCCAACCCCCACCAGTCTGTGATTCTATAAGATGTTTTTGTCCTATGGCCATGCCATGACTCCATTGGAAGACAGCTGAGGCATTTCTGCATGATGTGGAGATGTGAGTTGTCTGGGTTATAACAAGTCTGCAGTTAAATACAGAACCTTGGCTCCTTGTACCTGTAGTTTGAGCAAGTCCTCAAGTGCTCTTAAGCAGTGGAAATTGCTTCAAGAATTTGATGACGGTTTCACTGAATATCTAGTGACAAAAAAGGCAAATGGAAGAAACTCATAAACTGCTCCTAGGAACAGCTGCCTTAAGTCTGCCGCTGACATGGATGAGCTACCAGAGGGGTCAAGTACAGCTGGATTTGTTTTTTCTGCATTGTTTATTAATCATGATTTTCTTATGAGCAAATCTCAAGTTTTAATGGTCTATGTGAACCTCAGATAGATTTCAGCTTGAATGAAAGGAGAAAGGTAGAAGCAGCAGAATAAATGTAGTGGTCTGACATGTGGGGTTTTTTGTTCAGGTTCTTTTGCATTTTTCTTTTTCATTTTAGTATTTTCCTTTTTAAATGACCTGCTATTTATTATGCAAGGACATTATTTTATATCATGACATGAGTACAACATTTACAAAAAAACAGCTAAATTAAATTACTGATTTGGAGACCAGACTGCAATCAGAATTTGATTTTGTGTGTCACCTCTCACCTTTTTAAAAAAAAAAAACCAACAACAGACTTCTGTTAACCTTCAGAAATTGTAAGACCAGCATGGGCTTGGATCAAAAAAGAGACTTGAGCTCTATTCTTAAGTAACAGGCAAGTTCAGTCCTTGTTTATGTGCATGAGACTTTTACTGACAATGATGAGCTTAGAGCTTTATATGCTACTTGCACAGAATACATAATCAACAGTGGAAAATAACTCTGAGGCACCAGCTTTTAAAGACAGGCTTGAGATGCGTGCTGTGATTAAGGAGGTGTTTTAAAAACTCCCCTAATAAAGTGCTCTGAAGGGGTGAATATTGCTTACTACCAGACTGAAAGGTGAATATCTGCAAGGGATACCACAACCTGGCAGAAAACTCTTTCGTTGTCCCATATCGTATAACCCATGTGAGACATATGTCTCGTATCATATATATCTCATAACATAAGAATCTCATATTCTCAGGAAAGAGGTCACGGACACACTTCGTTGGCTCCAGCGGTGCTGGGATTAAGCGGGAAGGAGGAGTCCTGCGGCCAGTGTGGATGCTTGGGCTGAGGTCTGCACATCCTCTTTCTCTTTGTGAAATTTCAGAATAAAAGGAAAAGTCAAGAAAGGAAAAGTTTATTCGTACAAAATAGGATTTTTTAAGCTTTTCTTCTAACCCTAAATGTACGATATTCTCATTGCTAGGAACAGATTTAGCTCAACTTTCTGAAAGTCCCAGGGGACCAGAATTGTAGGTTAATCTGGCAAGTAGTTTCCAGTAATGAGAAGTTTATAGAAAACGGGAGTGTTTAGGTCAGCATATCTCCTTAATTTGGATTTTTTTCAAAGGAGCAATATCCTGCCCATTTCTTCTTATAAACTTCTTTATCACAGAAGTGTCACATGAAACTCTCGTTTTGCCATAGCTGTCCTTTCAAAAGAAAAGTCAGTGCTAAAACTAATGGACTATAGATAATTTGTTTGGAATCAAGGACTGTCTTTACATTTTGATGTCGATGTGAGGCAGATGTTAGGAGATCCTGAAGCACTTATGTGTGCCACCTGTACCACGATTGCCGTGTCCTCTATACTCCATGGAACAGTATTAAAAAAAAAATAAAAATCTTCTCACTGTGACTGTGCAAAAGCAAGTAATTGTAATAAACAAGATTTAATATGCATCATGGCGTTAGAAGTTGGAATAATGCTAACAACCTTCAGAGAACTATCATAAGTTTTATTAATGTTTAGTAGTTTGTTGTTTGCTTTTTTCCCCTCTGGGAACCATGTTTCCTTTCTCCATGTAATCTGGAACACTGAAGCCCTAAATTCCTGAGTCAGACAAATACACTTCATGTACACATTTTTGACCTTCTTTAAAAAAAAATTGTGTTCCTATCTTTGTTCACTAAAAAGACATGTTTAATAGTGACTCCTTCTGAGTCTCTTTCCTCTACAAAGAACAATTCCTTCCTTAATTTTAACTATTTGCTGACTGATTCAAGTTGTTTCTTATTTGTTCTTTATACCCACAAATTAGATTTCAGCTTTACCCTCCGTCACTCTAGGCTCCCAGAATTTAATTTTTATATTTTGACATTTTCAAGGTATCATTGTGTGAGAGAAGATACAGAATATATTCAAATGAACTTCCATTTGTCTAATTGCTTTCTGATATGTGCTGGGATATCCATCTTTCTCACATCCTTATCCTTAAGGTATCTGTGAAGGAGATTTGAACTGTGCTATCACTTGTGAATTTGTAATGTTGGGAAGATTTTTCTTTCCTGGCAGATGATGGATGTTGAAGAGGGGAGAAGTTTCTCAGCACCACAGTTAAATAGAAGCCTTAGTTCCAGAGGAAAATAAACCGAATGTCTATGGGTTCTATATTGGAAAGTGTTTGTTGATCCTAGATGTTTTGTGGAAGAAATAAAATATCCTTTTAAGAAGAAGAAGAAAAAAAGAAAGACATTCCACTTCCCACCATTGCAGTAGTATGTCATTTACCATCTGGAATTCAAGGCATCTGTGCCTACTGCCTTCTAGGAACCATAGGAATGAAACCTGTGAAAAATGTGTTTCCACCCTTGAATGTGAATTTGAGAATAAAGTTTTGAGAATAAAAAAGGTAAATGTTAGCAGTCATATCATTAACATAAATTATAGAGAAAGAAACCTCTTTCCCCATTTGTGTCTTCAGATATCCCAGATCTGTGTCCTTCTTCTCTCCATACCCAAATAAAGACGTGATTGATCCACAGGTATGTCTGCAAACCTATTCTAGAGGCAAAAATTTATCAGCAGTTTTTGGGTGCAAGTGGAAAAGTTGACCTGAGGGTGTTACCAAAACCAGGCTCAAGCCCTATAATTACAAAAGTCTATGCTTAATGATAAATTGCACTAATCAGAAATAAAATATTTTCAAAAAATCCAGATTATACAAAAGTAAGTTTGAAATAAAATCTAAAAATACAAGTCTCATTGCTACTTTCAATCTGAAGATGCCCATTTTGTAACAAATCACCTTTCACGTGTTTTTATCTTAATGGTTCAAATTGAAGATCGGCTGGCGCAAGCTTGGGCTGTTCACCTTCTGCTGTCTTTGTAGCCAGGCAAACAAATGACCTCTGAATCTGTCCCGGAGAAGCTTGCAAACAGACATTTTAACAGGTAAACCATTGATTTTAACCTTGAGCATATAGAAAACAGTGGCAGTTCCCTTTATCAGCAAAAGGAAGGAGTCATCCATCATCTCTGGATTTATGATGCTTATAACTGAACTGGTGACAACGATGGTGTTCAAGACTTTCTGCTGTAAATTGTCCGCTCTTGTGGTGTACTGCAAATAATTCTGACGAATTTAGCTGGGCCATTAAACTCATTAGCTTCTGCAGTGGTTATGGGCTGACATCTACTCGGGTCTGTAGACTTAGCGAGCAGTTAGGAAAAAGGATTTTTATAATCCTTTGAAATAGCATCCTCCCCCTCCGCCCACCCACATTTTTCCCCTTTTAAGGAGATTCTGCTTTTAAAAGGCTGATTTGAGACCTACCCTTGAGGTGAATTATGGAGTAACTTTATCCCTCTGTCAGCACCTGGCCTGGTTCACTCTGGTTTACAGAACCTTTCTCCTCCACGTTTTAACCCTACAGAAATATACCTTAAATTTCTAGATCTTGAAATAACTACAGGCAATGTAAAAATTCATCCTGGTCTTGGCTTTCTCTCCAGAGATGGATTATGTGCTTGGGAGCCCACGACCATTATAAAATGTGATAAATCCACGTCCTCCATGGGCTGGTATAAATCAGGATGGGAGTGTGACTTCTTCAATAACAAGGCAGTGCTGGGCTGCACACTTATAGAAACTTACTTATAGAAACACCCTTGTAGGACTTACACCTCTGAGTAGAAGAATATTTTGAACTCTTTGGGCACTGTGTTGCACAGAGATTTTAGATCAGTCCTTCCTCTACCACAGCTCACTCTTGGCAAGATCCCGACCTTCAGCTGTAATGTGCTGAGCGTCGGTGGAAACAGTGTAATGCTGGATAGGTTTTCAGATCCTCCATTGGAAAGATATTTTGTTTGTTTACTTGTTTTTAATTAATATTTAATTGGGTGTGCAGGCAAGGGGTTATATCATCAATTGCTGTAAACTGGCTTAGCTCTGTCAAAGCTAATGTTACTATATTGATTTGTAAAACCTAAGAGGCTAAGTCGGAGTTGAAGGAAAGGGCAAAAACTTTCTTCCTAAGAAGAAAAAGGAAATTAAAAACGGAGATGTCATGCTGTGATCTGTGGTATGGTAATAGCGGTTTGTTGACTGCTAGAGAAAGGTGACTCCTGCAAAAGAGCTGGAAAACGTTTGGGAGCTTTTTGCTTTTTTCTTTAATCTTGCTATCATCATAGAAAGTTTATTGCCAATTAACTTTATGGGAAGGAATTATAGTGGTGGTAAGCAATTAAAGAATACAGTATGTATTTATGCAATGGTGAGCAGAATTAATATAACTTAACTTGCTTTTTAAGCTTTTCCTAGCCTTGTCCCTAGATATGATACCATTTTAACTGAGATAAACTGCTGTGATAAGAAACTTTATTTTGTTAAAAATCAGAACATATTTTCTTTTATTTATTAGTGTTAGTCATAAAACTCATATTAGAAATAGCACACAAATGAGCTTCTCATCCATAAAATCATTGAAACATAACATGACATTTACTACCTGTGGTACATAATTAGACTCCCATTCACTTATACAACCATTTATTTCAGCCATTGAATGTGGCGAGTTTGATACAAGTTGACTTTCTATTAAAAAAATGAAAATTTTAGATTGAACTGTTTCTCTCTGCACTCCGCTCCTCAGAAGATGTTATTTCAGATGAAGTAGTCAAATCTGCAAAAACAACCCCTTATTATGTTTATGAAGTGCATCACTACCTATTGAACTGTTTTTTTTCAGTTATTTTCTCATTGCATTTGATGAAGTTATTTATATAATCTTTTACTATCGCTCCTTAGCTGTGATTTTAATTATAAAATAATTACTCTATTAACCCATCTGTAATTAATGTACAGTATTAATGATGACAAAGATTGGGCACTTAAAAATTATTCTTCAACAATTCCATTTGCAAAATGAGATCCAATTTCAAAGTGAGGTTCCAGATTTGCCTTCAAGTTCTGTTATTGAAGATGAACATTAATAATTTATTTAAATTCAAGATTTTTTTAAAAATTTTTTATTATGAACTTTGTATTTCGCTAAGATTAGTTGCTTATTTGGTGTAGAGACCTAGTCATTCTCCAAGACTTGATGCATTACCCTTTCTTTCATTTATTTTCTTACTTAATAAGAACTGCTAACAAGGTCAAAATTTTACATGCCATCTCCCTTTTCCCCCAGGGGCATAAGTTACCTACAGATTGTTGTCGTGTTTTTTGGACTCCTACCTACAGCAGATGTTTTTGCAGTTCTTTGCTTGCCCTCACTTTGAAATGTATATGTCTCTGCGTAAAGCTGTCATCTTGCCATTGACTTAATTGACCTCGATGAGGTAACAACGCGATGATCTCTGTGACTGTCATGGAGCTGGCTGGTGGGAAGATGATGGTTGCACCATTCCTGTTGCATTATTCCTCTGAATAAAGCTGGTCATGCAGTTCTTGGCTTGCGTGACTTCAGTTTGGGAAGCCTCCAGTGAGTTTGGAGGAGAAGCTGGGTGCAGGGGAGGACAGCCCTCCTCAGAGTGAAAGAAGGTGAAACTCTTTGTTGGCTTTTAATAGAGGGAAGGGAATTGAATTAACATTTTACAGCGGGTGAATCCATTGCATGAGTGAAAGTTTCGCAATTCGGAAAGAATGGAGCAATGTGAAGGTGCTGTTAGCACCAATTAACATGTGAAAACAGTTCTACATCATTTTTTTTAGGAGGACAAAGGACTTGTAGATTAAAATTTAATAAACAAACCCAAACCAAGGCGCCCTTCTATTTATCAGCAAGACTTCTCTTTATCTTTTGGTAATGAAGAATGCAGTCTCTTCCAAGTCATGCTTTAATCCTGAAACTTGATACCTTCTGCAGCACAAGGATCAAATTGCCCTATTTCAGGAAAAAAAAAAAAAAAAAAGACATGTTTTTGGTCTTTCAGTTTCATCTAGTGCATGTACATCTTAATGAAAACTCTGCCAAGAAGGAGTTTCGGAGAGCATTTGGGATGAACTCTGGCAAGCTGAGCAGAAGGCTCTATACGAAGCGTTAGAAGCAAAGTTCATGATCTTGGAGTTACAAACATGACACCAGCTGAGAAATGAGAACCAGAGGTTTGCTTGCCGTGCTCCACTTCTGTCTGCAGTTATTTCTGAAGTATATTTTTTTAGCGAGTGAGCATAGAGTGAGTGAAGGACGACGTAAACGGACAGCACTGCTCCTTATGTCGTGTGTTTTAATGCCCTCCCCACAACTCCCTGCCTCTTGCGTCTCTTCTGCTACCCGCTGGAGAAAAACATGGGACTTTGGAGCAGACGTGGTCGTCGATGAGATTATTCCCGTGCTCTTTTTCCATTCTCTGCGTCTGGCATGACAATTTCAGATCGGCGGGAGGAAGGTTGCAGGCTGAGACAAGTGCAAAGCCGTCGTCAGTCGAACCAAAACGCGTTAATCGCTATGCTTAGCACGACGATCAGGGACTCTCACGTGCTATAGCGATGGATATGCAAATCTTAATAAGGCACCCTCCATCTTAGACATACAGAAATTTGAATCTATTTCTGAAATTTTAATGCCAAAAGTGATTTCAGCTTAAATAACAATCTCGGAGCACTTGTTATAGCATTATGCATTTTATTTTATGTGACTACCTTTTAAACGGCTTTACAAGCGTTCTTCACAGCGGGTACCTCTTTCAGAAAGCCTGAGCGAATGAGGAGTTGAAATTACATTTTCAAATGTGACAGAGGAGAAAATTGTACAAGTGCTTACATGAATAAAGATGCAAATTTAGATACTCTGGAAAATCTTAAGAGATTCTTACTCTAAAATCGGTCTGCATCTTTAGTTAGGTAAATGCCACTAAAAATGTGATATTTAGCCACATTTTGTCCTCTGAAGTGACTGTTTTCTGGGAAAAAAATAATCTTTTTTTAAAATAATTTCCCTGGACTTTAAGCTACTTAAAAGTTTTTAATATTTATCTGAGGTGTATATTCTATACTTACGTATTTGTATCTGTCATTAACTGTGAAGGACAGCTCCTTAATATAATCAACAACATTAAATTACAGCTCTAGATGGGAAATTAAGGTTAATTTTGCACACAGCAGAAATGCAGAGGAGCCTGTCTGAATAGGTTGTAACTAACATGCTGAAATCGGATATATATTGCTGACCTGCACAGCACCAGCTGTGCTGGGAACATCGCTGCTCCGGTCAGCATCGTATCCGGGTATAGGAAAAGCAGTTTAAACAAAGCTAGTCTGGTATTTCTGCATCTGCTAACAGCACGCTAGAGAAAGAGTTAAAAGGGACTGACTAATATTGAACATTAGTTGTCTCAGTGGCAAGGTTTATTCATGATTTTTATTTTTCCCCTGAATCTTACATTTCACTTTTTTTTTTTTTTTTAATTATTTTTTTAGTTTGTGGGATTTGAAAGGATTGCAGCCCCCTTTGATCTCGCTGGATCATATGCATGTGCTTAAAACAGAATATCTCCGTGCTCGAACGGGGATGTGAATATACTGTTCATCATGACGTACATCGTTTATCACCACATTCATCTGAGCCTTTGTGGTAAAGGCTATGTAGAAACAAAAGAAATCTGCACTTTTTCAGATTCTTGTTTTGGTTATGGTGCAAAACCTGAATTGGCCATCTAGCCTCCTTTATTATAAAAATGTGAAGAAAACAATTCAGAAGACTTTAGCCACAATTAACTTGAGTTTATGGTCAGAAAATTTCATTTCAAGCATTGCAGAAAACTCTTAAAACAGGTAACTTCTTACACTGAGCTGCTTTGTGCCTTCCAGGTAAATAACTTGATACGCACAGCGATGCAGCTGACCGAGGAACCATTGGCATGGCTGTACTCTGAAACTCACCACAGACTTCAACAGGCTTGGACAAGGCTCTCTTAATTCATGGAGCTTGAAATATTTAGGAGAAAGCCCGTTCTCTGTGATTTATTATACCAATGTTGTGGTTTTGCTATTATTTGCCTTTCAGCTGGGTGGGCTGTGTTTAGTGGAATCATTGGAGATTTTGACGAGGTGCTTCTTTGAGACTAAATACTAACTAGAGATATTTGCGGGGACCTTTTGATTAAAGTAAATGAAGCAGATCTTTTGATGCTACCAGGTAATACGGAAGAGGCAATAAAGGGTGGACACAGTCAAAATATAATAGTAATCAGTGATGGTGCTATGGCATTTTAATTCCCAGTGTGAGATCTGAGTGAAGTCCTTAGCAACTGCAAGGCTTTGTTAATGTACCAATCCCAAAATGGAAAAAAAAAAAAATCTAGTTTGAATTGGCTATGATTTTTATATGTTTGGTTTAGGTAGCAAAATAGAAATATCCCTGAATTGCATGGTACTTGAGTTTGTGTCTGCACTGCAGCACACTTTTTCACTGACTAGCGCCTTGTTTACAGCTACTTTCTGTAGTAAATCTTCTCTATTGTTTTGTCTTTATTGGCTGTGCCAGAAGGCTACTGAGCTAAAGCGCATAACAGCTATCCTCCAATACTTATGAACACTTTTGCATTGCTCATCCGTCATTTTAACTGGCAGTTATCTTGATGTAAAATATCTGGAAGTCTCGAATCACCTAGAATACTCAGGATCTGGAAACAGTATGAATTTTTGAAGCAACTATTCATTTAATAGCAGTGGTATAAAATTAACACGGAAAAAATATGAACTGTCTTGCTTAATTTATTTCAGAAAACTTGTCCAGCACAAACTCAAGTCAGCCTGCTATCCAAACCCTCAACTGCTGGGTACCTGATTTTATGACGGGACCTGTGTCCTTTCTGCCACTCTTTTTGCGTAATACGGGGAGACCCTGACAGCCACGTATTTAAGGTCACCTGTTTTCAGGTCATTTCCTAATGGAGTGGTTAAATAGGGCTGTAGGATTCTCCAGTTCCCATCTATAGGTTTCACCTTTCCCTCTGAGCCAGCAGCTGGTTTCAGCCAGAACATCTATGGCGGCAGAAATGGTTTTCCTCTGGATGAAGAGGAACAGGACAGTCCTGGATGAATCCTTTCTGCTTTCACATACCTGTACCGCCCAACAGGCGTGGTACCTGTGCTGCTTTGCGAAAAGCAGAACAAAAGGTGCCGCGCTCAGCATCTGGGCAGCCGAGCCAAGGACTTGCACAAGTCCTTCATCCTCAGAAGCTTCAGCTGTTGGCAATGCCGCTTGGAAGGACAAGAGTTTGCACACCGCATGCTGTCAGAAAAGAACATAAATTCCTAATTTGCTGAGTTGTTCTGAGAACTAGGAGCAAGCGGTCACTGCGAGCTCTGAACTAAAGCACGATTTAAAAAAAACCAACCAAGAGATTTGTCCGTATTTTGGTATTTGAATAATTAGGCTCTTTGCCACTCCACTGTGAAACAAAAATGATAGGTCTAATTATGGTTTGTTTAACAATGTTTTGGGGTTTGTTTTTCCCTCTATTGTTACAGGAATCTTTCACTATATTTTATAGCCAGACTGTGCTATCTGTCAATACCGTTCAAAGAATTGGCTGATTTTTCCTAATTAATAGGCTGTGCTCCATGTGAGAACTAGGTGATGCTAATGCTTTTGGTGGTCTTTAGTAGAGAGAAGTCGTCAGAGTCAAATATCACAGACTGTGTTGTTCACCGTTACTGGGGAAGGCAGGTCTAAGGGAGTCAGGGGGGGAGCAGGAAACCCAGGTTTGCCAGCGCTTTATGGCTCTCGAGCTTTAGATAATGTATTGCAGCAATTTATTTTATTTTAATGACGGGGAAGGGGAAACATGCAATTTTTCAGTCATTTCACACATGCCATTAGCAACATAATTTGAAAAGATAATGATTTACAAACCACCTGCTATCTGGCAGATGCTTAAATATTGGCACGTGTACGGAATATGGTATGAAACATATCTGAGGGTTTTAATTGCCCACTAATGCAATAGCTTCTGTTCTCCTAGAGAATGCTTTCTGTACAGGTTAATGATGTAGTGCTGCTTTTTCTTCTGAAGTAGATCTGCTGGGGATCTTTTGTAATAGACGACAAAGAAAGAGGATCTCGATAGGTTTAGTCTGTCCTTTTCAATTATTTTTATACTAGCAGCTTTTGAATGGCAAGAAATGAGGAAGAACACCAGGTTTGTAATAAAGTGAGACCTTTGGAAAGCATCCTAAGAAGCTCGTGACATCTTCTAATATATAAAGAAGAACAGTGATCTACATTTTACCTAAAATGTACCGAGGACCTCAGATCTTCTCAAGAGTCTTTGGAAGTCAGTAGAAAAAGCCATGTTCACTAGATGCCCATTTCCTGTGGAAGGCCCGTGAGATCACAAATCCTACGCTAAGCTCAAGGTTACAGTGGTGGTTACATCATTAGTAATGCTTTCAGCAGCTCAGGCTCCAGAACTTGCAGTGTTTGTTATTTTTGTATGGACGCACACATACCTTTTTGCATTCAATAGCAAGGAGCTAAAACTGGAGTTGGCACCATTCTACACCAAAAGTGGGATACCTTGGTCAAAAGAGAATGCTTTGCTGGGAAAGAAAGTCTTCGATATGAGTACCCCAGGAGAAATTTGTACCCTGATCCAAATTCAGTTCTGAAACTGCATTTGCTTACTGCAATTCAACTGCAGTGAAAAGGAAAAAAAAAATGCCCACCCACAAATCCAGAAAACCCCACAGATAAAGATGAAAAAATTCATAGTCACTGTGGCAGCATAAGCTTCTGAAAGTGCTTAGAGGTACTTGGGTAAGCATCCTAATGCAGAGGCAGCACCTAGACTAGTAATTTTACATGTGGACCAAAGTCGAGTGGAGACTGTGAGCTCGAAAAGGTCTATTTATTATGAATATTTGCTATGATTGTAAAACGTTGTAACGGTCTTGCAGACAACAGGATTACAAAGTCAACGCCGATATATTTGTGAGATATGTGCTGGAAATACCAGACAGTGGGAATTTGCTTTAGCCACCATAAGGGATGCGATCTTGGCTGCTAATCTGAGCAGATGGAAAAAAGCTGGATATTTTAGTTAATTGAGAAAATTATAAGCTACTAGGACATAGCCTGCATATCCAGTGAGAAGTAAGGAGCAGAGTCATAGACGGCACTTAAACTAACTTGGGTATCTTTACGCTGACGACTCTAGCACAGGCTAGAGATGCCCAGGCTGGCTGGAGAGAACAACCCTTCAGCACAGAATTATCTTTTCCTGTCCCTCAAGGCCCTGCAGTAGATGAAATGGATAACTTTTTTTATTCAAACTTGCAGAAATATACCGGAAGGAATGATAACCACTCTAGGTTTTTCAAGGTTGCTGAAAATGTTGCATAATTTGAAAAACTGGATTTTAAACGTGAAAAATTCTCATATTTATCCAGCTTACCTAAAGATTAGAAACCTTGCTAAATTCGTCTCGGTATAAATTTTAAAACAATGGCTTGGAGAAACATATGTAAAAGTGGAAGTGTTAACAATCCCCCAAATGTTCCCCTTGATGCATGAGAGTTTTGCTTAATTGCGTACCAGCTTCAGTTACAGCCTGATTCTTTCTCATGCAGTCCTCAGCTCTCCTATCCATAATTTTGAGTGATTAATGATTGAAATGTTATTCAAATCACCGAGCCTTCCTCTGTCAGAATTTGTAACTAACTCACTAACGGAGAGTAAAACTGAGCAATCTGTTCTTTTTTTCTTTCTTCTGAAAAGTGCTAAAATTTCGGGTATTTCTGTTCCCCGCTACAAGGGCAACATCCCCCCTCCCAGTGAAACTGGAGGGATATCTCAGAAGGAGTGATAATGTAAACATTTCCCCCTGGCAGATAAGCAATGTCGAATAAACTGGATTTGACAGCATTAACAAATTTACTGTGTTGGATTTGAATGCATTAGCTGTGGTGAACTGTGGAAAGGTTTGATAATGTCGTGGCGTGCAAATTATGGTCTTACCAAAGTGCTGAACAGATTTGTCTACTGTTTCACGTCTGTAAATGACTACATAATTTACACATTTAATGGATGTTAGATTACCTGTCTGCCATTAGACTCTTAGACCACGGTGGATGAAAAACAGCAAACAGTACTTTCCCAGGACATAAACGCTTACTTAACATCAATGACACCCATATATCATCTGACATGTCACAATACTATGGCTTTGGAAAATCCAGATAAAACAGATGGTTATACCTGGCCATTAACTATATTTAAGAATTTCTATCTACTGCCCACAGAAAACTGACTCGGAAAAGCTTGTTTTATAGTCATTGCATGTTAGAATGACATTTAATCAAAACAGTGATGTTGAACATTGATAACCCCGTGTGATAATCTCTGCTATTAATAAAGGTGACCTTTAAAAAAACGTTTCTTCACTGAGGCCTCTCCATTTTTCTCTCTCATCTAGCAATAAAGGAAGTAACAGAAAATAGTGTAGCATTTGTTATGTGATTAATAGCACTTAAAATCCTAAAACGAACATTAGAGCAGGTTGAACATATACAGATAAGAATGCATTCGAAAATATTTCAAGCTATGAAGTTTAGTGTATGAGTAGAAGTAGACAGGTCTTAGTGACCTAACTAGTTACGATCTTTTTCATAAGATTGCTTGAAAAAGCCCTAACAAAAATGACTGGGTGTACAATTAATGAACTCTATGGAGAGTAAACTATAACCTATGAATAGGCTTCCGTAGAAATATACACTATGTCTAATAAAGTATAATAGAGTTTAATAGAGCATTTTTTATATATTTTTCAAAGTAGCATGTAAAATTAAAAGAATATTATTCCTAGTATGAAAATTTATAGGCAGGCTTTCTTTCCTTATTGGCACGCAATTAGGACTCCTCCATCTGTATGTCACACTGATACATCATCTAAATTATGGGCACCGGTGCATTCCCGATACCGTCCTCACTCAGCTCCGCACGCGCCATTTCAAGACACTTGGGGAAAGTTAATTCAGCCTTGCAGTAAACCACTGTTAAAACTTTCCAGCTTGTGGACCGAAACTTGTGCTGGACTTCCCATCCCATTCTGGCCATTTTCCGTTAGCTTAAAACCCCCCAAAAGCTCTATTTCAATCTCAAATCCCAAAGCTGCAGTTCTTCTTGGGGGCGCGTGGGCAACGGGTGGTCTGGGTCATGCGTGACAGCGTTGGGTTTGCCACCAGCAAGAGGAGAGAAGTTGAGTTGTTTTAATGGAGAGTTTTGGTAACAAAAATTGGCCTCGATTTTTGGTGGAAAATATTTGCTTTTGTACTGATTATGCTAATCTTTCTTTCCCAGTATTGGCTGTTTCATTTGCTTAAACAAGCTGATAAAGATAGTATCTTTCCTTAATTACACCCTGCCAGCTGAAGTTTTTGTCGCATGTCCATGTCCTTAATATAGTATACGATTATTTCACTGATTATAAGGCATTGCCTGGTCCTCTATTATCTGAAGGCTTTTTAACACAAATGAGATTTTCAGCTTCCGCAATCTATTATAATTTTGAAAGATAATTTGCCCCATATTAAAAAAGCCTGTAGTTTTTGTAAGTATAATTTAAGCCAGTATTTGAGGATCTGTTATACTTCTTATTACTTCTATTGTTAGTACAAAATTAAAAGACCATGGTGTAAATAAGAATCAGACCATGTAACTTAGCCTACTGAAAAATCTCATTTAATCAAGTTCAATTTCTGTTATTTCCCATTGTGTGTAATTAAACTTAAAAATAACTGTCCAGCAACTCTAATGTGTAACAACAAAGATAAGTTGCAGTCTTGAATTTATTCATAATCCACTATTTCTTTGTAATAATAATCTGCTATTTATCTGTAAACAATAAAATTAAATTTAATTGTTCATCCAGATATATTTTGTTATAGTGACTCCAGCTACAGTTTTTAGGACATCATGAGATAAATCCAATCATTTCTAAGTAGTTACATCTAAGATATCATACATAAAATTAATAAGAATATGGAAAAATAATTAATTGTGAGAAATAATAGCCCACGTTGAAGCTGGCAGTCTCAGTGAAAACATCTGCTTGTTTTCATTACAGTGTTTGCTACACGTTGCTAGTAATCTATTTTTTTCCTTAAATTACATTTTTCCATAGTAATTTTAGATAATCTTTCAGCCCAAGTTTTTATGGGTGTCATTATTTCACAGATGGAGGAAAGAAATACAACACGGTTGTGAAAATTTAGCACTACATAAAACTGCCTATCTGCCATGGTACCAACTACCACCAGATGAATGTAGCTCCAAACTTTCTTTTATTTCCTTAGTGCCATCCCAGGGCTGGAAGACGCACCAAACAGCGAGGGAGCACTTATTTTGAGTGGGGTCATCATCTTGAAGGTGTGAGCCAAACTACCTTGGACTTACATTTGAGAGAGGTGCTGATTTCAGACAGTGTTCCCGGTGAAAATTCCAAATCAAAGACACTTCGTCTTGATTTGTAGTCTTTTTATCAATCTTTTTCCTTAAGATTAATACTAGATTTTTACTGGTCTAACAAGGAATTCCTCTTACTTAGTATCTCACTCATTCTTAGCCACTCTAAGGACCTTATAGCTGACATGGTCAGTAATCATCTATCCTACTTTACCTCCGAGTGAATGACCCCTGGAGCACAAGGACTGTGTCGATGTCCTTTGGGCTATCCATTGATCTAACCGCAGCAAACTGTTTTGAGCATCGATGACTTTGCTCTCTGGTTTGCCAAAGAAGAAGTAGTCCGTAAGTGCTGTGGCCGATCAACTATCAGAAACGACATTGCTTAGGGAAAATGAATACTCACTTTTATCTTGTTATAAACCATTGTTCTGAAAAACAGGTTGGGTTGGTGCTTGTTCATATAAATTTCCATCTGAAAGGCAAAACTGTCTTGCTCAAGCCCTTGGACAGATATCTGGTGTACTACCTGTGTGCTGGCATTACCCTCTTATCCCTCCTCTGGCTTGTTCAAGGTACATATGACAAGTTTGACTTGGTCACACCTCTGTGAAATTTTGTGTTATAACTGATTGATTTAGGTTGTTAAAAAATGTCTCATGTAAACATTTATTTCTTGATGTCCTATTATTCCATCCCCTGGTATTCACTATTAAATCTGTGTTAAAATCGATTGTGGATGCTCAAGTTTGTCTCCAGATGTGGAAGGTTTGTACGTCTCACCAGCCAGTTTGTGCTCTGCTGCACTCACAGAGTTGGTGACAAAAATGGCAGGGGAATAAACTGAAATGACTCTTTAAAAGTTTTTTGATGAAAGACACAGAAAATGTAGGAGACCGTTGAGTTTCAACAGCTGAAGGCTGCTAGAATGCAGATCTCATCAGAGCTGCTTTTCTGCCAAATAGTCAAGCGTTTGCTCTCAGCAGCTCTCCATCATTGTGTATGTGCTTGTCGTTCTCACCATCGAGCTCCTGTCTTTTACAGAATTGGTTCACTGTTCACTTCAGCGTGCACGTTGCTCATCTTTCCCACTCTTCGTGTTCTCCATCGCCTGCCGCCGCTGCATGCGCTCGGCCGCACAGCCCTGCCAGCTGCTCTGCTCCCTGGTTTGCTCCTTCTTTCTGCAACACAACTATGCGTCACAGGTCCCTCAGCTTTACAAAACTAGCTATCATTACCGGACGTACCCCAGTTAGGTATGACATGCAATGTAAATGAAATATCTACAGCATGCCTGTGGGGGTCTTTTTTAGTGAGGTCCTGTCAATCTCCATACCAGGTGCTGACAAACCATCCCATCCATCTGGCTTCCTTCAAAATCCTTGGCAAGAGCTACTTTTGCTTTAAATCTCACATTTATCTTTACTCAGGGGAAAAAAAACCCAATAAATCAAAACCAACCCAAAATAGTGAAGCATTTGCTTAAGGTTATAAAAGAATTTTAAAAATTGTGGAACCAAGACCAAAATAAGTGAGCCTGGATGAGGAAAATGTCCAGCAGAAATTTTCTGGGACATTTAAGTTTTCATATATCAAACTCCTTTACAAATCATGCTATTAGATATCTCATCCTTTCCATTTGGGGCTGAAGGCCAGACTCACTGACAGCTGGAGACCAGGTGAAGAGTGACTTGTCCTGCATTATGCATCTGATGTCAGACACATCAGATGGCCACGGCCCTTGCTGAAAGCCCAAATAGCGCTTGTAGGGAACATGGATTTGAAGTGCCTGTGAAGGAATCATGAAGGTCGAGTGTCTGGGCTCAGAGTATATGGGGCCTCGTGCCATGTTTGAGCTTTCCAAGAGGGCAGGAAGCATCGAAGTCAGCATCAAATGCTCAAAAGATGCACTTTCCCACACATCGAGTCAAACGTGCTGTACATCCCTAAATAAGTACAATTGCAAATAAGGACAGAAGTACTGAAAAGAAAGCAGCTGTTATCAGCATTCTTCATGTTGTACCTTTATAAAAAAAAAAAAAAAAGGGAATAAAATGCAGCACCTACCATTGGAGGTGAAAATGAAATGAGTCAACCATAGATGTTCCATGTTGGTGTGTTGTCTGTAACTGTACAGTAGGAGACTTGGATTCTNTTTAATTTAACATAAGAGTTTTTGTTTTTTTTTTTTTTCTTTTTTTTTTTTTTTTTTTTTTTTTTCTATTAAACCTGAATGAACTTCCCAACAATAAATCGTAACAGCTAACTGGGCATTTCTGAGAATGGCCATTTTTAGAGACATATAACTTTTATAAAAGCAGTGGCCTACTGAGTTGATGATCTTCTTAATGGAAGCCTCCTGTGCTCAACAAGATTTTGGTCACTTTCTGAAAAAGAAAGAAAGGCCCAGATTTACAATCTGACTTTTTTTAGCTCCACATTGAAATTATCAAAAAACACCGAGGATACTTTAACAATATGGAATTATGTCAACTTAAGTTTCCATATTTCCAAAGTTCTCATGACGGACAATTGCTCCCCACTGCACTCTGTTTTGGGGTGATGTGTGTTTATGTGAGCAAACTCTCAAAAAAGAAAAGAAAATCATAAATTCCTGAGCAATACAAGTTGGACAATATATTAATTCTAGTATTTCTCACTTTTTAAGGCCAGTAATAAATGCATCTGGAAAATCTGTAGAAATGTTTATAATAAAGGGTGTTAAGCAACTACGTCTGTAATTCTCTCATGACACTACTTTTAAGACCTTGATGGGTTTTTACCTAGGGCTCTTAAATTATGAAAGGCTAAATAATCTTCAGATAACAAGGTAATAGAAAAAGCGTGGGAAAAGAAAAAGTATGACCTTCCCGTACTTGCATGCATGCAAGCTGGATGAAGGCATGGTAACCACACAGCTGCTATGGAATGGGATTACAGTTCCCCACTGTAGAAGCATTCCTCAGCTCCTAGGAAAAGAAACCAACAACCTCCTGGACCTGCTTGTCCAAAATACTGCTATATGGATGGCTATACCTTCCTTGTGAGTCACTGTGGAAGGTTCTTCTGGGTGGTAAATCCCATGGGAACGCCAGTACTGCCTTAGTGGCCTGAGTGATGGAAGCCAGTCCGATGAGGAATGGAGTAGGAAAAGCATCCATAAGAGTTTGTGTGTGAGGCATTTCAGCCGTACTGGTGCTAATTAGTCACCACCTCCAACCCTTTAAAATCTTAATTGTATAAAAACCTAAACAGAGCCAAGAAATCGAGGTCCAGCCCAGACAGGTGCTAAATCCTCTGTTCCTGCTCAGGTTTTCCTAGCAGCATCAGCGGGTGCTGAGGGTGATAAGAAATGTGCCACTCGAGGCTCAACAGCCTGGTCAAAATGCCATGAGTAGGAGCATCTTGGACCAGATGCTCATCTAGCGGGAAGGTACATGGGTTGCTTGAAAATGTGAAACCATTGGCAACTGCAAGTGGCAGTTCTCTGTGTGAAACGGTGCATGTAAGCTTCTCGTCTGCAAAAATCAGATGTTTGATATGCACTCACTAAGTCCAAAGTGCGGACGAAACTTTTACGTAAGTTTTTTAAAATTTTTTTAACTGCATTCAGAATTAAGCTGCTGGTGACAGCAGTCGAATGGCAGGCTTTCAAGGGCAATATCAGGGATCATCATCTTGTTCAAATTACAGTTTGTAATTTAAATAAAACTTTCTTCGTACTGAGAATATTATTATGCATTCATATTTTCATTTTATTAGTTTATGTATATAGCCGCTAAGTTATTTGCATGTTATAGAATTTTGTTTTATATTTAGCAAACGAATGGCATCCAAGCAATTTTAGATTTAATTTGATCAATATTTAATGAATTATAATTATCATTACAACTCAGAGTTTTGCACTGCTGTATATTGCTGCATAATGCTTAATCAAGAGGGGAGAGAGAGAGAGAGACACCAAAATATAACTGGCAAATAGCTATCAAGTTTGTGTTAAAGAAATGTAGTGGGATTATTAGTTACATTACAGAGGTCTAATTGAATCATTTTCCTAGTTACCACTTTAAAATTGAATTCCAAGAGCATTTTCCTACTTTATATTTTTAAATATCTGCAATATTTATTTTAAAAAATACACAAAGAGCAAAATTATTTCACGGTATTAATGTTTGAAATCTCTGTACCATGAGCAAAAATTCCAAGGGGCTCTATCTGGGAAAATGAGAATAGCATTTCTGCAATTTAAAAAGGAGAACTACCTATATGGACAGAATAGCACAGTCAATAGACTTTGCTTATACATTACTAAGAGGCAGCTGTGTAAATACTGCAGGAATCAGACCATCCCTTTAAGGTTAATGTATGTGAAGACAGTGAAATGGGTCATGAAAGTCCATTAAAAATGTAGGTTTAATATCAAACCCCTTGTTCCACAAACTAAAGGTGTATTTTCCTCAGAAATGCAGGTGATTGTATTTCGTCATACCAACATTACTTCCCAATTCTTTTTTTGGTTAAGTAAAACCTATGAATTGTGAAACATCTTCTCTGGTACAGTGTGGTAGATAGAAACCCATGTGTAGAATGGAGTTGTGAACAGGAAGCCTAGAAAAAGTTGAAAAATCTCTGTTTCACTTTAAAACAAGGTATTTAAAATACGCAGTTACGGCTTCTGAAAACAAGTTTATGTGTAACTCTTTGGAATAAATTGTACACTTTTTCTTTCCAGGTGTTTCCGAAAAAGCTAACTCAAGACTGTCCTCGTTCCATGTCTGAAGACGTGGATTCCGTACGAGCAAGTATGTGCAACGCACCACGGTCTCTGCAACGTGCTGCCGGCTTCAGCGGTATTATTGGCTTACTTCAAGTGTAAAGCTAGACAATTTCAAGCGAAGAATAAGATCCAAGATTTTACCCATGAGAGCAGTTTACTGTGGGAACAACTTATCTAGGGATGTGGTGAAATTTCTTCCCCCTGGAAACTTTAAATCAGAACTGAATATGTGTCTAATATATAAATACATCTGCTAGTTGATCGAGGAGTTATGGTTATGGGGAGGAAATGGCTGAATGAAATTCTGTGGTCTTTGAGGGGTCTGATGTACCATTTTGGTTATAAAAATGTGTCCGCTTTGGTCTTAGAGCCAGTAATCCGCAATCGTACGGACATCAGAGCCACGAACTAGGTATTGATTGAGTCTTGCTTTTTATTGGTATGCAGAGTGTGTATTAAGTGGAACAAGAGAATGAGGTGGGGGAACGTGTTCTGGAGAAGGCACAGAGAGGAAAACTGTTTCAGTAAATTGTTCTCATTTTTTTCAGATTTTTTAAATTTAAGAAAAGTTTGTTGCGTTTCACATCTAATTAGAATTTTGTGGTCAGATAACAAGTGTGTTGTGGTAAAAAAATCTGTGTTAAACACTGTCAGTTACAGCTAAATGGAAATGAAGGTCTTTTTAGCTTAACAATAATTTTCCTTATTTAAAGACTTTGGTTCTTTTAGTTAGCAATTTGGAATGCAGTATGTAGTTCTGGGTCATGCATGATGATTTACCATATTGTAGCATCCAATTTTATTCGGAAGTGATGACTAGAGGTATCTTTTAGCCTTTTTAAAATATTTTGCTAATAACAAATTAAGAGTATAAAAATCTAAAAGCAAAAGACAAATAACATCCAAGCCCAAAATATTAATCTGTGTAAAGGTTTTGGTATAGAGGTACTGCAGAGCCCAGCCTTGCTTAGTGGTTTCAGGACTGGACAAAAAATAATTTGCTTATTTTTGTCATAAATCATGTTTTTAAATAATGCACTTGTGTTCTTCTTATTTCCTAGATGTCATAACATTTTTCTGAAATGGGAAAAAATGCCTAAATTCTAATATTATTAATATATGCAAAGTACAACTTCCGCATCTGACGCTATTCATCACATCCTAAATTAATCACCAGGGACAGAACCCAATATTCCATTTCAAGCAAAGACCAATAGCTCTTGGGGAAATTAAATCATCTTTCAGAAATATTTCATTCTGAAAAGCTAATAATTCAATGGAAATGGATTTTTAGAGGAAAAACCTGAGTGTGTTATATAATCTTTCTGTAGGGTTCTCCATCTCATACATTAACATTTCATACCACATTTTAAATCAGAATTTGTTGAAAAATAGTTTACACTGGTGCTGCGAGTGTCACAGTCTTTTAATGTTTCTGAAGTGATAATAATATGATTTGGAAACTCAAGGGAACATCACTTAAATCTGATTGAGATGGAGACAAACACAAAGGAAGGGACAAACACGGAGCAGGAAATTCTCATTTTTGCAATGACATTTTTATCTCATCTTTTCCCTCCCCTATTCTACTTGAGAATAGTGCGACCAATCACTTCTACAAAATAATGTGCAATCTGCTGTTCTGTTACCCTTCCCATTTGGTATGAAGAGTTAATGGAGAATGGAAAATGCATTAAAAGCGTATTTATTTTTAACTTTTCTGCTATGACTAGTAGATAGCTTATGGCTGTGCAGTGAAGGAGAAAAGGACTTATATTCTGTCCGGAAGATGGGAACAAGGGAGATGTTGTATGTAAAAGTGGAAAGGCTGGTTTTGGTTTTGTGTTTTTTTGTTTTGTTTTGTTTTGTTTTGTTTTTCCAATAAGTGTTTATAATAATTGTCACTTTAAAGATATGTTGGCCATTTCAAAATAAAACCCATATACAATCTTTTTTTCTTTTCCCTCCTCTGAGTTATAAACCAGATGTTCAGGTGTGCACTTCAGAAAGGAACAGGAACCGAGCTCAGCTGCACCGCCGTGTGTTGAACGGTGTTCCTTGGTACTTACAGGCTGTTACAGATTCTTGCGGCCGAGCCTTCCGCTTGCCTCAACACCAGCAGAGTCGTAACACGCTCTGATAACCAAAAGAGAGGTTCATTTGTAAGTTCTCAGAATATATTTTCTTCCTTTATATGGATTCGCTTTTTCTAAATATATCTATGCTCCTGGAGGTTGAAGGAGACCATCAGCAGGGCTCCCACCTGATGGGTCCCTGGTTTGCCCGTGCCCCTGTGCTGTCCCACTGCTCTACTGCCCTCCTGCGTCTGCCCGACGAGACCCCCGGCTGCCCCTCAGCTACCTCTGAAGGAGCTGCAAAAGGTGCCTGAGAAAAAGAAGTCTACCCCCAGTAGGCTTGGATTTGTTCTTGAGGGATGTCTCCTTCTTCTGGGAAGTTCTCAGCATTGTCCACTGAAGAAAGGATGAAAAGTCCTACTCTGTTAACGGCAGGATGTCCACTTTGAGATTAAATTTGCACAACAAGCTTATGAATCTTTCCAGAACAGTCCTAGCCAAGACATAATTTAATCCGTATGTTTCACTGAAGTGACATATTAATTATTGATTATGCTTAATGAATATGCTAATATGCAGAATTCAGGAGGTTTCTGCTGCCCTGCTGTGCTCTCTAGGCCCTCATACATTTTTTAAGAGGTGTCTGTAGGAGACAACGTCTGGGCATAAGCCAAGGCACCATAATGAAGACCACATACAGAGTTCAAGGGCTGGTGCTTGTCCTTCAGGAATAACATCAGAAACTTGTTTTGTCTGGCAGTTGTTCTTGGAATTTTAAATTAGATTATTCACTTTTTTCCCTGTGTAAATGGGGTAAGTTATTAGTGCTTTTCCATTCTGCTGGGGACATGAAGTAAGGTTTGACCTCATTTTCCATTCCAAACTGGGAGGGAGGGAGAAAAATAAGTGGAAAGAAGTTCAGGCCAATGGTCTAGTCAATATTATATTAAAACTTAAGCACTCCTCCTGTATGCATTTGCAATGAGATTACAAAAGCCGTTAAGCCTTTCCATCTTCCTGCTGTTTTTAATACTCAGGTGAAATAACCAACATGCACCGTGGAAACAAAAAGTTTCTGCTGACAAGGCCTTGACTGTGGCTTTGAACGCAGCCTTGAGCAAAGGCTGATGTTTACATTGCGTCGCTCTAAAGAGCCCGGCGGGGCCCCGTAGCATCTGTGGGGACCTCAGCAGATGCATTCATAAACCTTTGTGGTTGAAACCCTTTACACAATAGCACATATTAAAGTAGTGACAATTAATGTAATAACATTGATGGAAATGGGAATAGTCCGGTGTGCCAGGCTTGAAAAAATATGCTATTGTAAGCCTTTATAAATGTGAGACAGAAGTGTATCTTGAGATCATCTTACCATGGGCACTCCATGAACTGATAAAATATCAACCTTGAAACTATGAGATTGCAAAGAAAAAAAAGCCCCTCTTTTATTTTTTTGAATACGGAATTATTTATTTTCAGCGATTGTTATTTTTCTGTTGTTTTTCAAGTGTTAGCAGGGTCTCTCCAGTAAATCATAAATGAAATGATGCTACAGCTGCAAGCCAAGGCCCCATGAGAAATCAAATAGTACATAAAGAGTAGTGTCACTAAAGACTTGACCTCTAACTGTGTATAACCACAGCCTGTGTATTAATGAGCGAGTGAAGAAGTATTATAAAAAGGCAATGATACTGAGTCACTTCAACAATCAGTTTTTATGATTTATAATTCTATTTCAAAAGTCTTTAAAGCAGTTAGGAAAGTCCTTTCCTTGGTGGAAATTAATTCAGGCAAGTGCAAAGTTCTTCTGTGAGGAATTAGGATGGGAACATCGCTTTTCAGGGTATATCAAGAGTGTGGATTCAGGACCAGCGAAATCCTAATGTGTTGATACATGGAACTTCCAAGAGCCATAAGAGCTGGAAGCTGTAGCGCTGAAACCAGAGACTGGTTGTTGCATCCTTCCTCCTGGTGCATTTGGAGACAACCTGCTGGGTGCAGGGCGGCATCTTACCAATGTGCAGCAGGTTCACCCACCATGGAGGTCCAGAATTCAAGTGCACGTGAATTGCGTACTCTTCCTATGTCTGTCTCATTTCTTTTTTCTCTGAGGAAAAGGAAGGGTTTATAGCCAGGTTCTCACTGGTCCTTTCTCTGTGGGATCTCTGATCCATGTTAGAAGCTTGGACCTAACTCTTTGATCCTTAATAGGAAGGTCTTGTGTAGACTGAGCTTAAAGAATAGGTCATAGAATTTTAGTATGTCTTTATAGAAGAGGTTCGTATAAGTTGTTTTAATTGTAGTGCAAACCAAAGTACTAATATGTAGCATAAACTTGAAGAAAGGTTTTTCCCCAAGGCATGGAAATGCAGCTGACGAATAAAGGTTTTTCCCCAAGGCATGGAAATGCAGCTGACGACATCTGTTAGAGGTCTCTATAGTTTGTAAAAAGGAAAGTTATATTTTTATAAAAGAATAAGTTACAACATTATAAAAGAATAGGCTTCAGATAACCTGAAGATCACTTTTTTTTTTTTTCTCCATAGCAGAAGAGCAGATAAGATTCCTCTTTCAGCCAAGGGAAAACATTTCCTGTTGATCCATCAGTTGTGCTAAAAGAGTGATGAGATGAATTAGTATAAACTGGCCCAAGGTTTCCTAAAAGAGCAGAATACTGAGTAACAGTAGGTTCTCCTCTTATCTTCACATCTGGCAAAAAACCTTAATCTTTTATGATCCCTAAGCATGGTCTCAGGGCACATGAATGCACTGCTTCTCATCATCTCTTCCGTTGCAACCGGAACGTATTCCTACCAATACTACACTATACCACAGTACGCGATCCCACACTGGTGTATCATATATGATATACCTTACATGGTATTACATGGTACGGTATAGGTATCTTTGAAAGCAAGGTATGTTTTCTTGGGTTTTTGTGCAAAGATGATCTCTGTGAATGGTTTTGCAGAGGATGCAGAACCCCTTGCATCTCTGCTGACTGGATAGATTCTTCTCAAAAAGCACGAAGAATTGTTCTTAGCCATTTTCATTGAAAAAGTAAGGATTCTTCCTGCTTCTGGAAATGGATGCCTTTAAAAACGACTGCCCTGAAAGGCTGGGATAAAATGACGATTGTTATTATCTATGCTAATTGCAGAGGCATTAAGTCAGTCTACAGTAGCTGATGAAGTAGCAGTCTCTGCCCTCAGGACATTTTCTTTTCTGTCCTATTTTTTTTTCTCCCCAAAACATAAAGTGGGATATGTAGAAGGGATTGTCAGAAGCTGGTAGTCTGAGTAGAGGCAACACAGAAGGTGCTACATTGAACTCGGTTGAAGTGAAAGGCTTCTGCCTTAAAGGTAAACAAGAGTAAACTCTGCCTTTCTCTGGTGGCCCTTGGAGGTCAAATCAATAACTAGTGTGTTTTCCTTGCTTGAAGTTTATACTTTCTGTAGAAATGTGATTTTGCTTTCAAAAAGCCTTCATTCTTCTTCCTTGGGAAAACAAATTTCATCACCAACCCATAAATAATCACAGGAAAAAATAATAGCAGCCTAATTTACATCTAACCTTTCTTTTTAATGATTAATGGATACTATTTATGTAAACTGTTTCTACATTCCAGCGTGAAATGAAATTTAAATTGCAAATTTTACAGTGGTGTATTTTAACTGGTGACCCTTTCCCCAATCACAAATTAAAAAAAAAACCCAATTACATTTGTAATAAAGATGCTAATGCATTTCTTGTTTTTAGGGCATGTAAAGTTCTTTCTGCCAGCAACTTTATTTTCCCTGTCGATGAGCCAATAAAAATGTATTTTCCAAAGTGCTCCAAGATCTGCGTATGTGTGTATTTAGGAAGGTGGCTGAAGAGTAATTCTCAGCACATCCACTTTGCAGCAGCATTCATGGTCAAACAAACCTATTGCACGTTGAAGGCTACGTCGCCTACCGTTCTCCACAGTCAAGAGCAGCCCTTTAAAGGAAAGTAGGTTCTCAACACGTGTGAGCCATTGGTCCTTCGCACTAGCCAAAGGGCCCTTCAGCAGCCGCGATTCCTCAGTCCTTCAAGCCTGGTGCCGAAGATGTCCCTCTGTGCCTGCCCGCGGAGGTCCAAGTGCTGCGCGTCCCTTGGATTGCCCTTCATCCAGCAGTGGCAAAGAGCAGAGCTCCCGGCCGGAACGTGGCGTGGGTCCCTGGAGACCGGCTTTCTCTAGCAAACAGCTCTCTTGAAGGTATTTGCGTTCCACAGAGCTTTTGATTTAGGGTCTCGGAGGCAAGTCGGCACCAGCCGAAGCATACCTATTAAACAGTGATGGCTTTCTTTTGCTTCTAATTGCACTCAGGACCCTCTTTGGGAATTGAAATGAGAAGGCATTTTTATAACTCATTGTTGCTGTGTTTGAACTCTCAAGGAGGATACAGAAGTGGCGGAGAGGAGGGAGCTGGAGTGTTTTCCCTCTGCCTCATCCTATTCAGGATGGTATTCAGCTGTGACATTCAAAGGGCAACACGCAGGTTTACCAGACCCCTCTTGAAAAGGCTGGTGGCCACCACGAGCTGTACAGATCCGCTGAGATACAATTAAAGCCGAGGCGCTGCAAGGTCCAATGAACTTGTCACATCAGTTTGGGGATCTTGAAGGGAATGACTTTGCAAGTGTGTGTGTGTGTGAAAAATTACACCAGAACAGGGAGCACTTTGCTGGTCTTGTGAAGGGAACACTGGCAGAGCTATTCAGCTGGATGTACCTTTATAGCCCAGACAGCAAACTAGGCAGAACCACATAAAAACTATTTCTTAAGAAGTGGGTTTTTCTTTGTTTGTTTTTTTTGCTTGTTTGTTTGTTTGTTTGTTTTTTTGAGAAAGCTCTTTTTTGGGGGAGGGGAAGCTTTTTTTTTTTTTTTTTTTTTAAGCAATGCACTGTCAGAAACATGCAGGACCAAATGCTGTCTTTGTTTTTGTCTATAGATCTACGGGGGGAAGTAGAAAGGTGATAAGGACAAAAAATTAGAAAAGTACGCAGAAAGGCAGTTTCAGTACCGCCTAACGCTGCTTGCTGACAATGCCAGGAGACAGATCGAAGCACTGCTCATGCACTGTTTGCTGGTCTGTGTGCCCAGCCGTAAGAAAATATCTCTTTACTCGTAGGCTGAGCAAACTCGTTCTGTGAAACATGAAACGTAGAACCCCTGTGGGTCATTTTAAGAGCTTCTTTGCAGAATAAAAGAGCACTTTAATAGTACATATATAAACCTTCTTAGTAATGCTTTTGAAAACTGTGACAGAGATGAACCAGAGGAGTGTCAAGCTGTAACTTTTGCCTTGGCTGCTAGGAGTACCCGGTTGTTCCTGACTGTGACAGATCTCTTGGGAGAGGGAGCACCACTGCGTGGTGGGAAGCCACAAGACGTAGAGCTGTGGCTGGGCTGACCCAGCCAATAATTTAACAAGTGCAATCACCTCACTTTAACTTGGATGAAACCAACTGCTCAGCGTCACAAATGGCTTGTAAGATGCCTTGGATGCTGTAGAGGACTCTTTGGAGTGCTGCTGGGTGCTCAGCAGTTACCAGCAGCCCAAGTGTGCCCCAAAGACGAACTCGGTGCTGCGTGTGTACGACGCGGAGTCAGTGCACAACCACTGGGCAACTCCTGTGTTCTGCAAACCCCAAACCTGGGTTTGGGGACCCAGGCCTAAGTCTGGTGTGATGATCTTGGTGTAGCACGTTCACATCTGCATTTGCAGTTTCTTAAGTCCAAGGAAGCCGTGCTGGTGCTTTTGCTGGATCGTGCAGGTACGCTATATGCACTTACTGCTTTTGTGACTTTGCTCAGCTCTTATCATTAAATTCAAGAGGCCTGAAATCTCAGCGCTCGCTGTAATCACTTCTATCTGTGACATGATATAATTGGTTACCCTGACAATTTATTAGCACATAATGCTGTCTTTGTATTGCCACCAGCCTTGAGCTCTGTCATTGTGTGGGTTTTAGAGTTTCCTGCTATTGTTCTGGCCAGCGAAAGCCCACCTGACCTTGCTTCTTTGCTTAACGTCTCTATCTGAAGACTAACTTAGTCTGATTTCTCTCTGCTCACAGTACTACCTTATTACTTATTTTCTCATTTAATTTTTATCTGAAAGTATTGTGTAGTCACAGTTAAGAGGTTGGGTCCCTTCAGTAATTCATTTTTACCGTTTATTGTATAGGTGACCAAAGCACTCAGCTCAAGAGATGAGAATTCATACAAAGAGTGATGCTCTTGCTGCCCTTCAGAGCAGGCTTCTGCGTAACATTAGCTTGAGATCTTTCTTGACGAAGAGGCCCCAAATTGATTTAATGTACTGTTATCACCAGAGACAAGGCTTCAGATTAGAATAAAACCAATTTTTCCACCCTCAGTTACTTCACTGCAGAGGTTAGTGGCTTTTACTGAACATGAACTTATTTCTGATGATATTAGAAGCAACACGACTGAGTTTGTAAACGAGCATGGTTAAATGGAGTCTATAATACATAAAAATGAAAGTTTGACTATTTCACCTTTTCTTTAATGAAGGTATTCAGGCAAGGTATTAGTTATACTGCTTAAACAGTTTTAGTATAACAGCACTGAAGATGCTGAACTTTTTAGCTTGTTGATTGCATGGTTGTGTCAGTGCTAATCATGACTGACAAATAATTTAAGCAATGTTTCTAACTCTATTAAAAGATATATTCCAACAGCCACAAAATCCTCATCTGAAAGGCAAATCCCGTGTGCTGTAGCCCACTGAGTATCTTTCCAAGCTGTGCACATACCAAAATGTTTGTTGCGCTGCTAGATGTGAACATTGACTTTTAATTTACCCTTTAAAATTAAAATCAGGAGAAGAGAGAACCTTTTCTAAAGAGTTTTTGCTCCTTCTTATTTAACCAATTATCAGTATACACTTAAGAAACCATCATGCAACATCCTTCTTCCATGACTTGTAATTTACCTGAATGGGGAAGGGAAGGCTCTGGTGGCAGGTTTATTTCTGCTTTTTAATAAAACTATTGATTTTCTACAATCTGTTCTGTTCTGGGAGCGGAGACTGAAACCATTGCCTATTTCCATCCCTTCTAAGTAAATGTTTCGAAGGCATCGTACTCTCCCTCTCCACAGTCCTGCAAACCTTGCACAGCTTCTAATGCAAGAGGGGGCAGCGCCCTTCCCCATCCCGACACGCGGCACGGCATGTTTTAGGGAGGGACAGGACACATCCATGCACACCCCCCGAGGCAGACGCTCTGTATTGCTATTTTATTCTGCTTAGAGGCAAAAAGTGGGGAGGAAAAGGGGGGACCCTATATTTAGAGAAATGCTCAGTCCTGCCTGAGATCGGGGTTTGCTCCAGACATGTCAGGTAGGATGGGTGGTCTACTAAGCAGGTGCCCACCTGCTTGGGTGCAGCTTTCGGGGGGCATGGAGGTATAACCGCAGGTGTTTGGGGAGGATTTCTGCCTTCAGCGGTGCGGCGTTGTTCCCGTGGGGAAAGTCAGAGCGTACATCTGGATCCCAGACTGGTCGCAGTTTGGGCACCTCGGACTCTTCTGCTTTTCTGCGGCTTTCATCTGCAGCCCAAGCATGTCCCGCTCCCAAGCACGCTGCTCGCCGGGTGTTGTAAAGCATCCTGTCTCATCCAGATAAGACATTTCCTAGAAAGGGAAACATTTTCTTCTGCCGTCCTCGGGGTATAGACTTTAAAACTATTTGCCACCTACCAAATTGCTATTGTTTTTCTCTATTATTGTAGAGCACTCTTGCACCCCCCCCACCTTCCTTTTATTTTTTATGTGATTTTTCATTAAATTATTTATCTTTCTGAAGTCCATTTTAAAGGTCTCATCCTACAAAATTGCGCGCCATGCATTCCATTGAAGTACAAACCATCACCAGAGGGAAAATTATAGAAGGAGATGATGGAGACCCAAAATGCTGAGATTTGCCTAAATTTTGCTATATGTCTTGAAGTAAGTGGCAGGCCCAAGATTGCGATTGGAGAGGTTCTTGAGGGAGTTCATATTTACATATGGGCTCATTAGCACGCTCATTACTGATGAGAGTACACAGCTGGGTGGAAACGGGATCCTTCACATGACAAAGAATTCCCTTGGGAATTACGCTAATGATGCCGGGGAAGTGTAAAAGTAAAAGGTCTTGGATGATTCAGGTCCACGAGCTCCACGGTAGTTTAGAACTACAGTCACCACTAAAGGAATTGCCAGAATTGTCTTCTAAGATAGCTACGCTGCTGAACACAGATGTTCAGTCCGACATCTGGCTTCCAGTTTGTGGAAACCCCTAAATCACGCATCCCTCAGATGTATTAACTCGGAGACTGAACCCATATGATTTGTTTTTCTTTGTTTGTATGATTTTTTATTTTTTTTCCTACCAAAAGTAAAATTATGCTAAAGCAAAAGCCTGTCTTGTAGGCATTGTATTTAAAAAAATTTCAAAGTATCCGAAACAAAACTTAAACCATTAACATGAAAAGCATTAGAACAACCATAATACAATACATTACATTTTAAAAGCCGAACACAATGACAGCTGCATCATTTCAGGCCTCTTAAGAACACCTGCATCAGTGAAACAGTCTGGACAGGAATGTTTCGAAAGGGTAGTTTTGAATGCATTTTGGTCCTATTAATTAAATCATCAGCTTAATAACTCTGAGGAGGGATGTAGGTTGTTGAAAACCTCGATGAGTGGTGGAGCTTGCTGCTCCCTTGTCATTTCCAGGCCTGTCTAATTTCTGCTCAGCCTGCTTATCAGCATGTCAGATGGAAATCAGATCTCTTGCAGAAGCTGCATTATTACTGTTTTGGTTTTAAGCAGACATAAAACCTGACAGTTTTCTGACATTCTTGGCAATTGGGGGCATGGAAATTTTAGATTGCAATGTTTTTCTGCACAAGAGCTTAATAGACTTGACGTGATTTTCCATCCCTCCTTTTTTAAGAGGTACACAGGAGCCAAACTGAGATGTTAACTTCCACAAAGAAAAACTGAATCTGCCACTTTCTGTTTCTTTCTTTCTTTCTTTTTTTTTTTTTTTTTTTTTTTTTTTTTTTTTTTTTTTTCTGAAGGATCAGATCCTCAATTTTTATAAACTGCCTTCAGTTTTGCTGAAACCTGTCTGAACATTCATCTTGTTCGAAGGCTTCGGTGTGTGCCATACAGCACAAGTGACTACAAATGGATAGTTTAATACCAGCTACTATTTTTATTTGCGTAAAAGGTACCAGTTTATGCTCTTTTTGTTCACAGCAGAATAAAACTGAATGTAAGTGTTGCTTTGGCCAAGCAAAATTAGATATATTCAGATTTTGAATAGCCTATTTCACCCCTTTTTCTGTCCTTAATTTTGCTTTTGTTCCGTTCTCAGTCTGCAGTAAAGTAACATCCTCAGCTCCTCATAAGTAAAAGATGATCCAAGTGTTTGGGTCATGTGAACTTTACAGATCAACTCAGGTAATGAGGACCACAGGCTTTGAAAGGGGGGGGTCAGTGAGCCTTCTGGGGGGCATTTCTGTCCTGTCCTCCATATACCACAGCTTTCCCTTTTTGTTCTTTCTATGCATTGCTGCATTTTCACTTCCTTTAGTAAAATAAGTCGCAGTTCACAGTGATGTGGAATCACTTGATGGGCGTTGCTCGTTAAAAGGATTCAGGGTTATGAATATCCTTGCAAGTACACTTATTGTAGCAGTTTTTGAAAAATAACAGAGTCTTTTCCTACTAACGGGTCTAACCACGTAGGAATCTTTCTTTTGCATTTGTCTGTTGTAAATAGACAAATACTGTAAAGCTGTATGCATACGATTAGGAGGCAGGACTTGGGCTTTAGAAGCCTTCCAGCAAACATTTAGTTAGCTGCACAAAGAGGTTTCAAAATAAACTTGTTTTTTGTGGATCAACAAGTCCTAATGAACCTAAGGCAAGAAGCACTCCGTACGTAGACAAAATTTAGCTTTGCTGGAGCAACAAAAAAACACCCTTGGAGAGGGATGCGGAGGGCTGGGGGAAGAGGCAGGAAGGTTTAGGAGGAAACTGAGGATGGAAAGAAACAGAAGAATTCAGTGAGGATTCAGACGAAAGGAAAAGGATTGCTGGGACCGTGGGGACTGCAAGGTGGAAGGAAGGGTTTTCATTTCTCTGCTTTCTGCCCATGCTGCCTTCTAGTTCTGCATCCACCTGAGTCCCAGGGCTTGCTGCCTTCTGCCTCCCAGGATGCTGAGAAGGGACTCAGAAGAGATGGGGAAAAAAAAAATAAAGGGGGGTGGGGACTAGATCTGTGTAGGGAGAGTGAGGAAAACAAGGTCAGATTGGTGGGAAACTCTGGAAAGCTGGTGGGGCAGGACGTAATGGCATCTCCTGGGCAGTGCAGCCTGCTGTAACCCGCTCGTGTGTCCTCACATCCAGCAGAAGCGGGCTGGAGGGAAAGCTGAGGCAAAAGGGCTGGGGCTGCCAATCCGCACGGCATCAGCCAAAGGAACCGAACTTGTGAGTTACACGGTAGGTACTCAAAACAGGTTGGTTGGTGCAAGAAGGAAATTAATTTAGCCAGTTAGGTTTTAGCGCATAAACCATCTGCAAACTCTGATTTTATTTTTTAAAATTGAATATATATGCTCTTTTAGTACTTTTAAATTTTTTCCTTTTGAAATGCAGCAAAAATACATCAAAACCCCTCAGTCTAAGCCTGTGAGATTATCTGCCTATGTGATAGTTAGTTCTCATATGTAAAAGATAAATAATGATACTTATTGGAAATTCAGAACATGTACAAATCATCATTAGGCTCATCACTTGTATTTTGTTACTGAATTATGAATCCAGGAGAAATGTTCTGATAGCCGATACCCTGAAAACTCCCATAATGAACTCCCACGATACAGCGGAGATTGTTGCCAATGACATAAATCAATGTGCTGTACCATCCTGTGAACATGAAATGGAATACAAAATATAACAACTGAAAGGTTGGGAATGGTTGTTCTTTGGTACTTGGTTTATATTTTATAACTATGGGAACTAAATCAATATCATGATTCTTTATGCACAAACATTTTCAATCTCATTATGGAATTCTTATAAAATATTCAATAAACCAGAGAAAAGATAGTAACTTGAAGGTTTCAGGTTATTTTCTTCGCTCTAGATGGAACATTACTTTAGAGGATCGAAAAATATCCCACAGCATTTTTCCGTGAACAGTGTTTCATGCAACCGTGCATCTCAGAAAACAGGAATAAAATCCAACAGCTTTATGTAAGCGTGTTAATCATGCTAGTGAACAAATGTACGTAAACATAGTGACCGTTGGTTAAACGCGGTGATGGGGTTTGGGGGGAGGGGTGCACCTGACCAGTAAGAGGTTGTAAACTCCAGCAAACGTTATTTGTGCAGTCGGTTGTCTTCCTTAGAGCTCCTCAGGGTTTGCGGTGCGCACGGTGACGGAGCTCAAAGTCTCTCGCGGGCACAAGTGGTCGTGTCCTTCGGGGGCAGGCGTTGCACAGCTGGGTTCCACCGCCACATCGGTCCTCAACGGCGCTCGCGCTATGCCCTGATTTTGCATCCTTAACTGCCCTCCCATCTCAGGCCTCGTATTCTGATTTCAAAAAAAACCCCAAAACCAAAACCAAACTTCGCATTAGGACACGTTCTTTTCAAACTTATACGTAAATTGGCTTTAAATATGTGCTTAAAATAAGGCATTCTAATATGAATGTCTATTGCTGTACAGAAGAATGGAAAGCAAGTTTTACTGTGAGTGGGAATCTAATTTGTCGTCAGCTATCTTAGGCACTTAAGAGTGCGATTTGTGACCTACATGAAAAATGGAGTTGGTTCATGTAGTAAAGCTCAATTTTTTACTTCAAAGAGCGCATAATTTTGTAGCTGCTTTTCTGAATAATAGAATTTCACTTTATTCAATTATTTACATTTTATATTTAAGCTTACCATCCAGTTAGTAAATTATCTTATTTATTATTCTGTTAAACAGAATAATTCTATTCCTATTTCCATGCCATTCATTTCAACTCTTTAGGTCAGAAGGGGATTCCTGAGGTCATCTGCTCCTTCCCTCACTCAGAGCACAGCTAATTTTAAGTCACTCCAGCTTGCTCAGAGCCTTGTCTATTTGCCTTCTGAATACTTCCGCAGATGGAGATCCCACAACCTGTCTATAAAAGCATGAGATACCCACTCGTGTCCTACAGCTGTAGCTCTTGGCCCAACTCTTCTCCTGAAGAACTCGCTATAGCACTAAGGAGGTCGCAAGAACCTCTGCCTTGTACCAAGGAGGATTTACTTTTGATGGACAATGCAGTACAGGGAAGATAAGGCAGCTAAGTACAATTTGTATCGCAAAATGAATCCCTTCATCGCTGAATCAAGTGATCTGTCACATGGAAATTATGTGGGTTTTTTTGGAAGAGTTTATAAAGGACTTGACGGAGGAATTTATTAAATCCTGCTTTCATGAAGACCAATAGAGTAGTCTGAATCATTCTCTGCTTTTTCCAAACAGAAATACTTCCTTTGGGAATGATTCATTGTTCTTTTATGATTTCTAAAAAAATTATTGACATTTTCTTCTACAGGGAGAGTCTTATTTTGTCTTTTGTATGAAAGCACTTAGCGTTGTGCACGAAGCATTAAAAAACTACGAGCCAGGCCTGCCCCACACCTCTGAAAATGTTGCAATTTTTTTTAAAGGCTCTTCTTCTCCTTTGCCTTCTCTTTTTTTTGCAGCCTGATCAATGCTTTCATATCTTTGATATCATGTCAATGTTATAAATTCAACTGCTAGTGCTGGAACCATTTCTCTGTAAGGAAAGCAGAGAGACCAACACAATCTCATGCACTCCAAGAATAGAGGAACTATGAAATACGTATACATACGAAATATAAGCAACAAAATTTAAAGACCATGACCGTAACTCTGCGTGTACAATTATGACAGTTTCCAGTACACGGAAAACTTCTGGATTTTAGATTAAACTGGGTGTTTTTAACATTTGAAAAATTTTTATTTGCCCTTTCATTTCCTTGCCATTACGTACTCAGGAAAATATTGTAGAAAGGTAAGATGGGTAAAGATATGCCAAACAGTGGTTGTGGTATTTTTAGCTAAAGACTAGTGTCCACAAATGGGTTTTAGATCTGTTTTGTGAATAAAATTCACAAAATATGTCTAGACTTGATCTAAATGAGCTTTTGTGTAGTCCAGTGTACTGTGAATTTTTTGATCTCCATCCAACCACTCCTGTCTTTGGATGTGTTTCATACAGAACACTTTTTACCTCACAAAACCTCTATATTTCATTAATTTATGCTGGTATTGATAGAGCAATGAAGCCTACAATAGCTATTGGGAAAAAAAAAAAAAAAGGCATGTAAAGTAGTTGTCAGTTCTCCTGTCTGCACTGGCTTTCTCCTGATCAGTCTCTGAAGAGCTGCTGTTTTGATATTCAAGGTTTTTTACAGGATTAGCGCTGGTTGCTGGAACGGTTTCAGCTCACTGTGGCTATGGCAATTGCGTTATTTGGAATTAGATTACAGAATTTTCTACTGTGAAAGACACAAAGGCTGTAGACTGCATTGTTTTTGAAATAAGTAGAATACTAAGTACAGGTTTTCTCCAACGCAGACATGAAGGTTCCAGAAAAATCAAACAACCCAAACTCCTCCATCCATCCATCCTTCCATCCCTCATCCAG
>VXBL01005078.1:141110-200903 GCA_013400195.1 Aramus guarauna | reverse complement strand
CCAGTTTTTTTTATAATTCTTATATTTTTTTTTTTTTTTTTTTTTTTAACTTCTGTTTTTAAATACCTGAGAAGCAGTAAGCTACTGCCTTAACAACAGTGTGGGTTTCACATATCAGCTGAGAAAGTTTCTCAGCTCCCTTGCCCTCTGCTTCTTTCACACGCTTTGCAGGAGTCATGATTCCTGAGATAAAAGAAACCTCACCTGGTGTCTTCTTTCAAGTAAAGAAACCTAATTAGGATCTCTGTTAAAATTCTGAGTGTTAGACAGATGGCAGAAGTCTTCTAGCACCAGTGATTATTTTTTTTCATTAAGAATTAATACCATTAGCTTTTAAAGAATGTTTCGTTTAGACATTGTTAGGCGTATTACAGAAAATAAAAAAATAAATAAAAGAACACTACCTAAGGCCATTGCTATAGTTTGATTGTTTCTCATTTCTCTTGAATTGACATTTGGCTAATACAAGTTCTTTACCTTCAGCCCCCGCAAAAGGCGGAACAATATTATACATGTACTTTATTACCTTCCTTTTAAAAGGAACCCAAACCCCAGCTCTCCTCCCCTGAAGTGAACCAAGACAGCCTGAAACCCTTTCTGTGTGTTCTCAGTTGTGAAAACACACTTTGAAGAAATTCTTTCCTTCTCATTTTCAGATGTTTTGTTGATATTTTGGGTGTGTTTCTCTTTTTAGCTGTATTAATCACATATTCCCTAGGTTATGTGATAAAAGGGATCTCTGGGAAGCAGTCAAGACAGGAGTATTTTTAATGCATACCTAGCTTGTCAGTATTAGTTTTCCTCCCTCCCTTTAAATCACGGTTTGCCTCATAAGCTTTTATTGCACAACATTTTATTTTTAAAACCAACCTGATTCCCTTAAAAAAGCATTCATCATGGCTAGTTGTAATCACAATCGCTACAATTATGCAGGTAAACTGGTTTGCCAAGTCTTCTACTTTTTTGCTTTCTAAATGCTCCAAAGATCGTGGCACCTGTCGCCGTGACCTGAAGACAAGAGCGTACGGCGTACATGGAGCCCACCCAACAACAGGTCGCTGCACGGCGTTACAGCCTGACGCGGCCGTGTTGCTGGGGCAGCCTTCTGAAAGCCCCCACAACCGTGACGAGAAGCACTGCAGTGTCCACTGTAAGGTATCTGCAAAGAGAGGAGCAATCAACAACGGCGGACAGTAGCGCTTCGTACGGCTCCTTTCATACGCGAGAGGTTGTGAGTTTGCATTACTGGTCATTTCTGAAAATCTTTGCCTTGTTATATGTATATACACATTCGTACATAATTGCTCATGCATCTTTTTAAAGATACCTTTAACAGGCTAGCAAAGGAAGTGTTTCTTTTCACCATGGAAATATTAACAATATTTGGATATTTATTCACAACAAGTAGTATCTTATTTACTGCAGTGCTGAACTGGCCAAAGTTTTATTTTGTCCTAAAAAAATTAACTACATAGGTACTAAAAAGCAAGACTCAATAGCATAAGGATCAAACCCTTTAAATTTTGATTTTTCTTGAGAAAAAATCATAAATATTTTAAAAATAGATGTTTTCCAGAGTATCCAGTCCTATCGACCTGAGACAAACCCTCCTCCATTGGAAAGGAACAACTGGAAAATTTCAAAAATACTTTTCTGTTAATTAAGACTATGAGATTATTTGAAGAACAGTGTTAATTAGTTTGAGAAGGATACGAAAAATCTACCCCGTATCACTTTATCTTTTGCATAGAATACTCATGTTGGTGGTTTCTACTGTAACTGGGCCTTAAGAACATTCTTTGCTAACTTTTCCTGATGCTAAATAAATGTTGCCCGGTCAATAGTTTCTAGACACCAAAGATACCAGTAGCTGCTATTGACTGTCCTCCAGTTCTGTATTTAATGATTACAGTTTAAGTTAATATTAGTTTTTATTTATTTATTTATTTATTTGTTTGTTTGTTTAATAATATTAAACACTAATATTAATGTTAGTATTTAATTGATATAATTGTCCATTTTCTTTAGCTGTTCAGCAACTCTGCTCTCAAGCTGGACGACAACTCTTGCATGAGTTCATAAGGTCTTTTTGGAACTTAAAGAATAGAATTAGATTCCCTCTGTTTTCAAAGCTAAAACTGTTCAGTTTAAGTGCTACTAAAACTCATGCCTTGTTCCAACGGTTTTCTTTATGCTTTTATCCCTCAAAACTCATACTCTGCTAAAACATAACTATGAGTACTTGAGCAATAAAACCAGGGCACTCTGAAGATATATTCAAGCAGAAGACAGGTGCATTCCTTCATTAATATATGTAACTTGTCAGAAGTGCAAAACTACAAAAATTGGTTTACTTTGATGCATTGAATTGTTTAAGAGAAATACCATGCCAACAATTTCCGTTCACTTGGCAAAAGAAAGTGATGTCTGATGTGACTCTGGATAAGAAGGAAAGGCGTTGTCACAACTACTTACAGCTCTAGAAGGCCCCGTCTAAGTAAGTTTGTCAGATGGAGGAGAGACGAACCTGGATGTTCTTTATGTAGTGACCTTTTCTAAATGAGGATAACAGATCTTTGCAAAGAATTACTTTTTTCTGTAATATATTACAGGATTTGTTCAGATTGGGGAATTCCTGTGGATCATAGGCACTGCCTTATCTACAAGGTGGAGTACCTCTACCTTCTGCGAATTGCCCAGCATGGAAAACACCATCCTGATCAGGAGCTGATGACCTTTTCCCGTTCCTTCAGTTTGATGCAGCATGGCCATAGGTGATAAACATTTCCCCAGCTTCTGCCTGTAACACCTCCCCTCCACTCCTTGTTCTCTTGACCATCTTAGTTTTTAACAGTGATTGTGCCACTGTATTGTACGGGGGAAAATACTGCTGTCTGATGGAAATAAAGGGGATCAAGAACTGTATCAATGATCCAATCAAAGTGAGTAAAAACTTTGAAAATCGGTCCTCTGTTCATCTTTGCTGGGCTTTGCCTCTGACAGTATGAAAGGAAATTATAAATTCTTGTTGAGACAAGTGTTATTCATGTTCGCCATTTGTGCCAATTTGCTGGCTGTGCTCCTAATTAATCATTCCTTTAGGCTCCCATTTAGTTTCTGACAATCGCTAACACATGCTTTCAAAAACTGCACCCTATAGACTGACACTGTTTGCGGGTGTTTTCTGAAGGAGAGGACGTGGCCATGGTAATGCATTCCACAGCGCTTTGAAATGAATTCCCAAGTGCTTCAATCACTGTTCTCTGCTCTAGGCCAAAAGCAAACATTGTTCTTACTGAATGAGACGAGGGTTTCATTTACCAGCAATGCGATATGAAAATACCAAGATTCCATTACATGGGATGTATTTAAATGAAATATTATGAAAATGGAGATTGTGTAACTTTCTGCACGAAATAAGGACGGTTTGAAAGGAGAGGTGCCCATGCTAAATACTGTTATCTCTCCACCGTGTTAGATTGCTGCTTGCCTTTGTGCAGGAAGCAAGAAGCAAGGGTGGTGACCCCCCTTTAGAGCAGCCTCAGCAAACACGAATTTGATTATACAAACACGAGAAGCCTGCAAGGCTCTTCCCCGGCTGCGTGCAAGACAGGCACGGGGAAGAACAGACACTTCTTTTCCTGTAAAAGTCTTTCAAATTATACAGCAATTAGCTGAAATACCTGAATAGCCTTTGGAGCAAGGACTGGAACCAGGCAGGGCCCACACGAATGTGTCAGCCACTCCTTTGCAAAGTCAGGCTCCGGCTTTCTTGCTTGCTCTCTCTTTGTGCCTAGAAATCTTGAAGGTTTTTTCTGTTTTGTGTTGGTCAGGGTGAAGATCATCTTTCCTGTCCCGGTTCCTTGGTAGAGTAGAGTTGATTTCACTTGGGCAGACCAGAAAATTGAACATTCCCACTTCTGGGTAAATGACTACAGGGTATAGTTACTTTCTGTGGTTTGTTTTTTTCCTTCTTTTTCTTCTGGAGTCACTGACAAAAGTACTTCTCCAGTCACGAGTAAAGGCATGGGAGGAAGATGGAGTTTTATTTCTGTCCTCAGTTTCTTAGCTAGTTCTAAATAAAGGACCACCAGAGCTCGCTGGGTTTCATCCGGAGCCTCTGAAGCTCTCACGGTGCCCCCGGTCCCACTCCGGGTCCTGCATCCCACATCTCAGTGCGGTGCCGTGCACACTTCGCTCCTCTAGGATCTGGCCCTTAATCTTTCTGATTGTATTTCAATATATAATGTCTTTTTGTTTTTATTTTTTTACACTGTAATGTATTTTAGGAGGATCTTGTTCTGGTTTTCTGTGCTATATCTAGTGGCACTGGTCAATCCCATGCTATGTGCTGTGATATGTTAGCCAAAACAGGAGGATGGCAAACGAGTAATTAGCAATAGCACGTGGATTGTTTCCTTTACTGATTTGCATTGTCACATAAATCAATGCGTTTGTTCAGGGAGCTGTATGGAATAGGTGTTACTCCGACACGACAGTTTCTGAAATGGACTTTTCTGCTGATCCCTCAGGTCTTGACTGTCGTTTGCAAATACATAGTTAAAGCGCTGCAGAGAAAACCTTCTCAATGTGACTCGAGCGTAACTCTGCAAAGTAACGCAATAAACGTAATGCAGAAGCCATGTCTGCCGAAGTCTGCAGAGAGCTTGAGACAGTCGCTTTCAGTCTGAGGTTTCCTGCTCACTTCAGTGGAGCATCATTCATACCACAGCGGTAATTTCTTTAACGTTCAGCAAATGGCAATGTGTTCCATGGTAAATTCTGTTCTCAGGAGACTTTCCTCCTTGTGCTTACAATTTTCTTCAGAATGTCTTTTTTAGATAGTATTCTCACAGAAACCAAACTCATCCCAGATTTATGCTACATTCAGTTACTACTGATGAAGGTTTTTAATCAGAATATAATGATTTTGTGTATAAGGTACTGATTTGGCATGTGAGAGGCCTCGACTCTACTTCTGATTTCATCACGGACTTGCTATTTACTCACACACTTATTACTTAATCGTGTCTATTTCTCCTCTACCTTTCATCTGCCTTGTCTCTCGAAGACTGTAAATGTTTTAGGAAATGGGATTTTTTCCTACTGAAATGTATAGACCAAACACAATGCAACTCTTATCTCACCAAGGGACTTCAGTCATTACCATGTAACATTTATAATACTCATTATTAACAATATATTCCAGATGAATTTTGAAAGTTAAAGCAGTTAGCAATTTCTGAGATAATTCAGATCTTTAAAAAAAAAAAAATGTTTACTCTGTGTTCTTTTGTTGATATTCTGGTAACTTTGCTTCCAATCTTATAACGACTTGTCTGCAAATCTGAGCATACTGTTGAGCAGCTTTGCTAATGAGTGGAGCTGCTCATGTTTGCAATGTTAAGCGTGTGTGAGTTATGGAATTGTAATAAAATATAAGAAATCATATTCTTTTTATTGTTTTGAAACACTGGTTTGCGATCTCGCATACAAATCTTTGCCATGTATAGAAGATTTCTGGTTTCTGACCCTTACAAGAATGAGTTCTTGTGTGTACTATATTCTTACAAGCACTTTATACTAGCCCTCAAAAGTGGGCATTTTTGGCAAAAATACTGCCGCGTTCTTTGCATTAGCTGCCTCACTGTAGGAATATGGAAAGCCATGTCATTTCAGGCTTTCTTAGTGTCTTTTAATTATGTGCAAACCAAAATTAATGAGCCAGATCTCTGCATGTGAAAGAAGTCAGCAGTTTTTGGATATTTCTGTACGTACACTTCACAGATTCTGACTGAGGTTAGGAAGCTACTGTATCACGAATTAATCTCATTCCGGAGGAGATGTCTAAGAAAATTAGGTGATTACTCTCTGCGAGTGCCTGTTTCTCTCTAATGTCTGTAGGAGCAGTGCGGGCAACTAGCTCAGATGAATTGCCTGGCATTGGGTAAGACGAATCCCCTTGTGCCACGGGGGAACTCTGAGACTCAGGTCTGGATGCACGGGATGGATAAAGGAACCTGCTTCCGTGACTCTGAGGACAGCTTCTTTCTGTGGGTGCACCCAAAGTTAGAAGAAGTTTTCTTGTATTATGAGCAAGTTAGAGACTGATTCAAAAGAAGGGAATTGAAACTATTTCAGAGACTCTGACTTTGTCTCAATGACTGTTGCACGCTGGGTGAGGCAGAGGTTTTTTGTGTTTATAATTGCCCCTTTTTCTGATCTGGATGTGGGCAGTTTTCTGAAACACTGGAAGAACCCTTGTAAACCCTATATTTCTGTTTTCACATCAAATATTACAGAAGGCATAACCCTGAATATAACTCACCTAGAGGGCTGGGGCTTTGGAAAAAGTGTGCAATTTCTCCTCAAGGACTAGTACGCAATGTAAGACTACTTCATGGAGCCAGAGATAGTAGGAATAGCCTATTGAAAACCTGAGACACTACAATCATACAGGTCTGCAAAGACCCCGGTAAAGGGTCACTTGGTCCAGGTGGCACTAAGTGACATATTTTGTGTCATATAGAAGCACTTCTTATTTTCTATGATGCTGCTAAATGGGGCCAATGCAAATCCAGATTGTTTGTCCCAAGGCAAATTCTTCTTTTTTAATATTGTCTTTCATCTTGACTGGAACAAAAAGTTTAAAGTATTTGTAGAGAGAATGGGCCTTTAAAAGTTCAGCTGGAAGTCATTGACTTGTTTTGACAGTAATCCATGCCTGCCTACAATTGTCTGATGTCTGATCTGAGCTGTGATCTGAGTCCTGTGAGGATCTGAGGAGCCACTCACCATGTAGCTGCAGGATTAGCAACACTGGCTTACAACTGCATCAGGTCAAGATTTGGTTTTGAATGCACCGTAAATCTTTATCTTCCATTGCCTTTTACACTCTGTCTTTGAATTTTGGGCAGCTGAAGGTGTGAATCAGAAGACTCACATCCTTTGTGGCCTTCAGAATTTTCCTAGGCGGTCAGATTGCCTTCAGCTGCTGGTTATCAGCAGATGTTCAGCAGGGATGCGGGTACCTCTGAAATGCTTCTGGAGATTCCTGCTGCAAGGCAGAGCTAAACCTGCTTAATCACCAAGTTATGGAGGAACTACGTCCTTTTTCAGTGATCTGGTAAACAGCTAACGACACACACTGAGGTATGTTTAATTGCCCTCTGAGGGCAGGAATCACATGTGGACATCCCTCCCGTGATACTGTAGCCATCACTCCATATGTGTTACTCATAAAAACCGTTGATGAAAGTTGGCCCTATTTAGCAACTGACAGGTAAAATGAAGTTTACGTAAGCTGGTGTTGCAAGTGTCAACCTGAGGGTGATGGATAGTGCTTGGTGTGCAACCTGAGTAGGTGGGGAGGCAGGAGAGGTTGTACCAGGTGCAAGAGGATCTAGATAAGGCTGGAATGAGAAAATCTTAGACAGGGTTCCCATAAAACAAAGATAAGGATGAAATGTCTTACATAAGCTATCTTGTCAGGATACAAAAGAGGATAAAGACCAGGCAATGAATATGGTGACCTTAGTTGAAGCCTGCTGGAGTTTTACATCTTTAGATTTTTCCCAGACACATGTAAAAGTTTAGAGTTAAAAGTTCATGCAGCTTCTCTTGGGTTCAGTAAATCTGTCCAAGTCGTCCCTAAACCCGGCTGTGGTTGCTCTTTGAACAAGTCAGTGAGCTGGGACCTCCCAAGTAAGAGTCATTGGCATTTCAGTTCTCGGGACCTTGACACTGACACAACACCACGGCCACGAGAAGAGCAACAACCCCCATGGCTGCTGCTGGTGATCACCAACCACAACAGCAAAAGGCATTAAACAGTTACGGCACATCCCAGGTGCAATTCACTACGGGACCAAAGAATGAAGGGAGTGTTTCAGCTCGGGAAAATCTGACTTCAGATAGATTTGCTTTGATTGTCTTAATGGATTTTGTGTGTTTCAAGCAAAAATGATGTTTTGCCATAGGGAAAACAGTGAGTTGGAGAATTTCCGATCAGTGCGACTAGCGAGGAAGCTTCTTCATTTAATCAAATACTTGTCAAGCACGCTTCACACGTCTCTCACAGCAATTAAAGGAGCCATTTTCCTGAAGTAAGGAAGGCGTTTGGTTAGGCATTATTTTAAATACAAAATATGACATGTTTTGTCAAGAGTATCTTTAAAATGACAGTCTTGCTCTGCTCTCTGATTTTCTCTCTGTGACTGACCGGTTAGAACTGAAATCACTCTTAGGGCAATAATTTAGCATGTTTTTAATTAGTTTGCTATTTGCTCCTGATATTTTGCTCAAAAAAAAAAACCCTAGAAAATATTTTTTTCCTGCAAAAGGGCTACATATCAAAATTCAGACACCACCATGGAAAGGTGCAGTACATTTATGACCTTGTGTGATTAGTGATCTCTGAATCTAATCTTAAGGTACTTTAATGGACTATAATTATCTACAGTGTATAGTTACTGCCTTTCCTGAGATTGATTTAAAATTGCCTCAGGAGTCAAGTGCTGTGTAATTATCTGATAAGAACTAAACTTGATACTCTGACTGGAAACTTTTGGAAACACAAAAATAAATATAGTTCAGGACAAAACTTACTGCTGGCCAGCTTCAGAAATGAAATCTGTTCTCGCAGGCTGTCTCTGCAGCGACAGATAAAGAAGAATAGGGGAAAAGCTTACAACCATTTTCAAGATATCAGCCTAATTTAGCAAACTTAGTGGAAGGTGGGCTTGCCCTCTGCCACGGATGTTCATACAGAATCATAAGCAGAAGAGAGGAAGGATGGAGGAGAGATACGTGTGGACTCCTTTTACCCAGATGCTAGACAATAGGTGTTATAATAAAATAAGCAAGGTGCTCTGGAGATTGCTTTTATGGAAATTAGTGACTGCAGGAAGGGAGGTAGGTTTTACAGACATTCTGCAAGTTGTTCCCTGACTCTGGGAGGATGCGCTCTGTGCTAACATCAGAGTTTTCAGAAGAACCCTTGTCTTAATGCGATGTTCTCACTGGAGCTGATGACACAGCTAGGACAATGCCATTTCAGAGCTTCACCAAATTCCTCACTTTTTATTATTTAACATACGGTGCTGGAAGCATTGCTGAGTGTGGCGTGTTCTAGGAAAATCAGAACATTCAATTACTTTCAGATACATACTTTTTTTTTAAAATTCACCTTTCTTTGTACTTTTCCTATTATCTCAAAAGTGTCTTTGTTCTTTGGACCTATCAATAGTCAGAGATTCCTTGAGAACTTTGCTGTCAGAGGCAGGATGGGACAGTAGACTCTCTTTATGTGTTGAGTGCAGTAAGAATTTGGGAGTTTGTATCAAATTAATGAGGTGTCATCTCAAGGAATAATTGATTTTGGTTTTCTCTAAGAATATGAAGATACATTGATCCCATCTGCACTGCGACAACGAACAATGGACTTCAGGGTGAAATTCAGGATGCTGAGTTCTTCTTGACTTATGTTTTTTCCTTTCTTTTTTCTTGCTGTTAGCCTGGCTTGGTTAGGGCTGAGATGCTGTGTTTAGGAAATTGAGGTGTGCTGATGAGCTGCAGAATGGGCCAAGCTTTTCCATGTTCCACCCTAGTCGTGCCTCATTGCCCAGCATGCATTGACAAGAGTTAGTGTCAATGGTACGGTGCCGAGAATGGATGTGCTGTGCCTCCAAAGGCTGCAGGAGCTGACAGCAGACAAGGTTAGGGCAGGAACCCTCTGCATGTCCAAGACTGTGGTTAAAGATGAGACATACAGTAAGAGACCACATGGAGCCTGGAATTACAGAAATTTCTTTTAACCAAATGCCTGCTTTCTGTGAGAGCACATTTTCACTCCTTTTAGGTTTTAGTGATTTATCTGCTGGGTTATCTAAATAGAAATGACCATGCAATGAATAAAAACTGATCTGCAAATCATGGAATATAAGAAATCACTATGTTTTCAGGTTCAGACCTATGGACAACCCAGCTGTTTCCTGTCTCTGAGAGATACCAGCACATGATGCACTGAAGAATGATGCAACATTACCCTACAACAAAAGGGAGGCCTTCTTTAGGCAGAATCACATGTTGGTTATCTCCTGAAGTCTTCTGAAAGTGTCAGTGATAATTTTGTAACACAAAAGTTGTTGTATCTTCCACAACATAACTCAGCTTTGGAGCTTTTTATGGGGAATGAAGGTAAATCAATCTGTGGAATGGAAGTTATTGGTTGCTTAAGGATCACTAACTGTGTCTAGATTATAGTTGATGTAGACAGGAGGCAGTCCATGTGCACTTAATGCTTCAAAAAGGTAAATTTCTCAAAGTGAAAGAAATTAAAAGACAAGAATCAGTTGTAAAGAAAATTTAAAAGAGTAAAATGTGAATGGAGTTTGGAGCTTTGAGGGCCTTTGAACCAAAATGTCACTATTCAGCAATTGGGGTGAGGGGAGGAAGGAAAAAAAAGAACCACTTCTCGCTTAAAGTCCATTTTAGTTTGGTGGAGAAGTGAAGGAAAAGAGTTCGAAATCAAAAGAAAAAAAAGCAATGCAAAAAGGGACAAAAAAGGAAATTAGGTGGCAATATGATATGGAATCTAAAATTACTGAGAAAGAACCACGCCTGGCAGAAGGATTTTCTTATGTAGCTTTGGAAGAAGAATCCTTTGCAGTGTTACAGGCCCACTGGCAGATGAGGATGATAAAATCTCTAATAGTGATTCAGAAATGGCAACATGATTAAATATTTAAAAAGAACAACCCTCCACATCAAAGTTCACATGTCATTCGACTATTTCCAGCTTGGTTAGCATGACATCAGTTGTGGATCTAATACGGTGTTCAATTAATACAGAATGAGAGGACGGGAATAGACTGAACACCAGAGAGCAGGTTTACGGAAACAGGGTCTTGCCAAGCAAGACTTGTTTAATCATGATGAGATTACAAATTCAGGTGGTAAAGGAAGTGGTGAGCTTGATATACTTAGTCCAGTAGACTTTTATAAGGCATTTAACCTAGTTTGCATTACATTCTGTAACAGAATTAGTGATACCATATCAGGGAAGTTCACATTAATTGGATTAAAACCGGACACAGCTGAAGATGTAGTTACTGTAGAATAATCACCAGATTTTTTTTTTTATTTCTTTTTTTTTCCTCCATAACTGGGGTCTGCATGGTTGGGGAATAGGCAGAAGCTATTCAATATTTTTAGCTAGAAGCAGTGCAAACTCATTGCAGATAAAGCTAGAGATGACAGAGGGCTGATGAAGTGGTAAATAATGAGGCTTGGGAATGATCTACATAGCTTGGTAAGTCAGACCACTCAAAATGAGTTTGTTTTAATATCATCAAGATAAGGTCAGGCAAGGTTTATAACTTTTTTCTTTTTTTTAATAATAATTGCTGTAGCCGGAAAAAACCAGACAGTGTTCAGGTGTGTAAGCCCTGCCTAAACTCATATATATAGAATCAAGGAATGAAAATCAAACCTATAAACTAGGTTCCCTTCAGATCTGTGAATAACATTTAACCCTCTCCCCCCCCCCAAAAAAAACCCACCCCAAAACCCTAAACCCCAAAAAACAGAAGTAGTAATTTAAGGCTTCTCAGCAGCCCAGGTAAAATTTAAGCTTTGCCATAATGATGGCATAATGAGGGCCACGGAGATGCTCAGAGGGCTGGAGCACCTCTGCTGTGGAGACAGGCTGAGAGAGTTGGGGTGGTTCAGCCTGGAGAAGAGAAGGCTGCGGGGAGGTCTTAGAGCCCCTTCCAGTGCCTGAAGGGGCTACAGGAAAGCTGGAGAGGGGCTGTTTGTCAGGGAGTGTAGTGACAGGCCAAGGGGGAATGGGTTTAAGCTGAAGGAAGGGAGATGGAGATGAGATCTGAGGCAGAAATCCTTCCCTGTGAGGGTGCTGAGGCCCTGGCCCAGGGTGCCCAGAGAAGCTGTGGCTGCCCCTGGCTCCCTGGCAGTGTTCAAGGCCAGGTTGGATGGGGCTTTGGGCAACCTGGGCTAGTGGGGGGTGTCCCTGCCCATGGCAGGGTGGGACTGGGTGGGCTGTGAGGTCCCTTCCCACCCAAACCAGTCTGGGGTTCTGGGGGGTCTATGAAATAGATTCCTGACAGATGGAGGGTGGAGTAGGGCCAGGAGAGGTCAAAGGGAGTTTCAGGGGAGTAGAAGGGTCCATGGACCCCTGTGAAGGCCTTGTAGCAGCAGGTGATGTGGGATGCTCGGTGGCTTTTCGCCAAGGCACTCGGAGACAAGACAGCGATGGCAAGGTGTTGTGGGGGTTGGTTAGTCCCTGCCTCCCACCCACTTCTGCGACCGCTTCCTTCTGCTCCACGGTCCCCCGGGAAGAGCAGAACGCCTGACCATGGCTTGCTGCTCTGTGGGCAGGTCAGGAGGGATGCGGCCACTTCGCAGGGCCAGCTGCGGGCAGAGCTCAGCGAAGAGAAGCCTGACCTCGTCCCACCTCAAGCTCCAGACCGGTCCTTACTGGGGAAGCGAGTGTATTTTCCACTGATGCGCAATGCGGTTCGGTGTGCTGGCTGGAGTTTTCACTGCAGTACAAATCTAAGCAGAGTTGCTAGATTTTTGCTCTAGATATATAATTTACTAGCTGTTTTGAAGCAAATGTCACTTTCTTTTTATATTTACGAACAGCTGGGGATCATGAGGCAGCTGTTTAAGGAACCTTATTTACTTTTAGAGGTAAACAAAATATTAAAGTGCCCTCCAGAAATCTCTGTGCTCACACAAACATCTCATATTCTATATTATTTATATGCGTGAATGTGTGGGTCGCTGCAGCTTGTTTCTGTCTGATGCATTAGCTCTCCCTATGTGACAGGCTCTCTCTAGGTAAAGCAATCTGCAGAGAGTGGCCACGCACTTGCTGGAGGGCCACTCCAAAGATGTTTTACGGAAAAAAATTTTCCTTTTTCTTTCCTCTTAGATGAGGGAGGTGAAAAAAATATCTCCTTGAACATGAACTTTCCTTGCTGGCAAAATCTTGGTAGATTTTCCTTATGAAAGAATTAAGGAAAATTAAAATAGGCATTTTGCACAATTTGGAAGAGTGCGATGGAAAGATGCAACACTGATAAACCGGATCCCGTTCTCCTTACTCACGCTGAGCACCAGCAGACACGAGAAGACACGCTTTGTTTCGACCTATTACATATACACGCTTGAACCTTAAAATTCTGCCTGAGTCACGCAGCCTTTCCTGCCTACTGGGGAGATTGCCATTGACCTCTGTGCCGTTCCCATTTATTTTAAAAATACGGAGAAGAGGAGATTCTCTCCTGGAAGGTTAATTAGAGTGTTCGAGGTTTCTAGATTGCAATTCTCATTTTCACTAAATTATTTCATGTACGATTGCCTGACAACAGTCTTTCTAAGCGCTTTCCTTGGGTTTGTCAAAGGACGGGATGGGAGAGACATAGACCACATCTTTTGAATACAGAACAACAATTTGACAATTTGGGTGAAAATTCTCGCAAACAGGTCTACAGATGTGTTAGAGACAGATGGAAGGAGGGACTGAGAGTGATGACCTGATAACCGGTTCCAGAGGGTTTGCCTATGTGGGAGTGGGGAATTGCCCATGAGCTGCATCCAGGAGTTCCTGGGGTGTTCCTGACTCACACCACAGGAATTTTGGCCTTTCACCTCTGCAAGAATGAACATGACATTTTAGTAGGAGTCAATTTTCTCAAAACATGGGGTTTTTTTTAATCCTTCCAGCTGTGGTTGAGATCAGAAGAAGGGTGTAGGTGGACACTTCTCTATGGCATTCCAGCACTTCTGGTTCTGGCCATACACAGGGAAAATGAAGAGGGATGAGAGTAGCAGGGAATTAATTTAATGAGGGGGCTGAATCACTCCTCCTTCATCGGCATTGGCATCTTGGCGGGTGGGCTGGAGATAGGGTTCGCTCAGATCAGCAAACGGGAGATACGGGAAGGCAGGTGGGAATCACGACTTTGCATGGAGACCACAACTCGTCCTGAGACGGGGCTTGCGAGAGGCAGAGGACTTGAGCCTCTCCTGTTTGAAGGCCTTCATCACACAAGCAGCAGGAGCCTCACCTCCTTCCCTCCCACGCCCGCCTGCTTCACTATGGCTGTGTCCATCTCGAGTGGTTTGTGTCCCTGTCTGGGCTCTTCTCCTGAAGTGATTGGCATGCATCTACCAACGACATTTACTCTCCGGTTACACTAACCTCATAAACTTGGTGCTCTGAGACAGCCTGAGTTTATATTGACTCAAACACATTATAAATTTGGGTTATATCCATATTATCAGAGGAAAATTTTTATGATTACATGACAAGATGCCAGAAAAAACCCCAAACAATCTGAGACCTATGAAAATCAGCAGTATGTGCTGAGAGAAATCAATAAGTAATTTGCCCAGAGAATCCCAAAGAGAATGCATGTTTTTTGAGACTTAGAATAACTTTTGCTTATTGATTCTTAGAATCTCCCAAACAGGGAGAAATGTAAATACAGGGATCCTGCTCCTCTGGAGTGCGGTGGGAGGAGGATCAGGCCCTGAGTTGGCAGCTTTGGGATTTAGAAAGGTATGCTCTTGCTGCTTAATGAAACTGTTTAATTAGAAAACTTTGTCACAGCCTGTATGTGGCTTGAAGGCAGTTTTATCAAACAGGCTGAATAATTCTTCCCAACCATTGAAGCTGATTGGTATTCTTAGCTTTGAAGGGAGAGAAACACAGAGAGCACCGATAATGAGAGCCGGACGGCATTCGGGGAGTCGCCTTGGTAGGGTCTGTTTGAGCCGTTGTCTTTTGAGAAGGTACTTGTGCCTTCTTCAGGCAATTTTTCCACCTTACAAGCCAAAATTAAACTGAAATATTCATAACTACTTATTTTGACTGGTTTTGAGTCAAGACTGTGCAAAGGCAGAGTGTTAAATCAGAACTAATTTAACTCAATATGACGGTGCATGTAGCCTACTTTTAACTAGTGTAACCCTGTGCTCACATTCTTTTGTTTTGTGTTTGGGTTTTTTTTTTTTTTGTTTTTTTTTTTTTTTTTTTTTTTTTTTAATTTTCGTTTTAAAAGCTTCTTATTCACACTGCTGGATAATAAAGGACAGGAAGGGCTGTCCACAAGTGAGAGCGACAGTCCTCTTACTCCTAAAATGTCAAAGGGACAACCTTGTATTATTTCTTAAGTTTGATTTTTACTTATTTTTTTAATGTGCAAATGTTCCCAAAATATTGAAAATTCATGTGAGAAGTAAGTGAAGAATTATGGCAAACACACTTTACTCTGTTCTTAAAAATGTCATTGTTTTTGCATTCCAGTTATTCAAATGGTCTTTACTTAGTATGGTTTCTGATCTAATTTTACTACTGGGTGCCTCCTATCATCATTCTCCAAAACTCAGGCTCATTTCCATCACGTCACAGGACTCACTGCAGACAGAAATGGTTTAGGGTATAGCTCAGTGTATAACAAAGAAAGATGGTGTTTAAGGAACAACTAGGTCAAAGTGATAAAGCAGAGATTGCTGCATTTGGATTTACATCTCATCCACTTCATCTGGCAAAATTTTTCATTTTCAGTTAATATCCAGATCTACCCCTTCCATTAAAATGCTGAGACAAACAATTCCTAGATAAGCATTGCTGCTGGATAAGCATTGAACAGACACTGTGGTCATAAAGGAAGATTATTCAGAAGATTAGGAAGAATTGTTTCTAAAAGGATCAATTCCAGCTTCATGTCATTCTTATGGACTTTATAAATTTGATCCATAGAGTCAGAATTTTAAAAGACATGTAAGTACCAAGTATAAAAACTTTGGGTGAGAGTTTTAGAAATGCTCTGTGACCACCAGCACACACTTTAATCCTGTGGGCATATTTTGTGAAGCTTAATGTTCAACATGATGGATTTTTTTAATTTTTTTTAATGTGACCCTGAATAGTCAAAACTTCCTTTGTTACTGCTTGTGTCCATTGCCTCTTGTGCTTCTTGCTGCACACATCTGAGAAGTGTCTGGCTTGACCTTCTCTATTAGCTGAAGTCTTCTCTTCTCCAGGCTGAACAGCAGCAGCTCTCTCAGCCTGTCAGATGTCGTATGTCAGATGCTCCAGTCCCTTCATAATATTTGTGGCCCTTCACTGGACTCTCTTCAGTATGTGCATGTCTCTCCTGTACTGAGGATCCTAGACCTGGACATGGTGCTCCAGCTGTGGCCCCACCAGCACCAAGCAGAGGGGAAGGATCGCCTCCCTCGACCTGCTGGCAACACTCCTCCTAGTGCGGCCCAAGACATCGTTGGCCTTCTTTGCTGCAAGGGCACACTACTGGCTCATGTTCAACCTGGTGTCCACCAAGAACCCCAGGTCCTTCTCTGTCAAGCTGCTCTCCAGCTGGTTGGCCCTCAGCGTGCACTGAGATTATTCCACCCTGGAGCAGGACTTTGCACTTTCCTTTATTGCCCTTATTGAATTTCAGGAGGTTCATGTTTGGCCTTTTTTCCATCCTGTTGAGGTCTTTCTGAATGGTGTCTAGACCTGCCAGTATATCAACTACTCTCCCCAGTTATGAATCGTCAGTGATTTTGATATGAGTTCACTCTAACCCATCACCCAGATAATTTAATAAACTCATGGAGCAATATTGGCACCAGTATTGACCTTTGAGGGATAGAGATTGAATTTACAAGTTGCCTTTCTTGAAGAAAATCGATGGAGTTTTCCGGTGACTGCTGCTCCTGACCGTGGTGGTTCTCTTTGTGGGCAGCCACAGCGGTTTCAAGACATGAGCAGCCGCTCAGATCTAAATGGTGAGTGAATTATGCTGCACCTTTTTAGCAATAATAAACAATTTCAGTCTCTCACAGTGTGTTAACGAACACTAATGACACTAACAGCTTTGGTATATTTAATGCATTTTTGATATTTTTTTTCCAAGACGTTTGTATCAAGATTGGAGACTAGACTTGCCCTCGCAGTGCTAAGAAACACAACTAGAGAAGAGAGCTCCATAGCTCCAGAGTCCCAGCTCACCCTACAAGGTTTGGGGGACTGGGTGCTGTGCCCCAGAGTTTTATCTGTCCCTCTGTCACACCAAAAACCTTCTGTGAGTCCCATCCCAAGGTTACAGTTATGTGGTTCAAGACAAAATACAGCACTTTGTGAAACGAACTCAGGTGGCTTCCATCTACACACAGGTGACTTTTGGAGATAAAGTTTTGCACTTCCATAGGGTTCCTCTCTTTTACGGGGCAGCTGATGTGGGTAGAGTTTTGAATGAGCTCACATTAATTTAAGAGAATAAACTTTTCATTTTTTAAGAGATTCTCTTTTAAAATGGAAACCTCATATTCTTGGGTTTTAGGAAATAAGCCACAAAAGAAGCCTTTCAGCAGCTGTTTTTTACTGAAACACTTTAAACAGGTAAGAATGGTTATTCTGAATTGGAAAACAGACTCATTTACTGCAACTACTATTACTACTGCTAAAAATTCTTTAACTAGAAAATAGGACGTGAAAATCTTTTAGCTAAAGCCGTGCAGATGAGGCACAGTGGGCACTAAACCCCATTTTCTGATGGAAGAGGTTTGTGTGGGAAAATAGCTTTGTGCAAGGTAGGACTCCTGCACTCATGGAGATGTGTTCAGATGAGGACAGCGTGCTGATTTTTGAGGACTCTGCCTTAGGAGCACAGTATTGTTGGCTGAGGTGCTCCTCCTGATTTTGACAGTGTTATTTCTTCAGCAGAAAAAAAGGTTATTGAAGAGGATAGATAAAACTTTGGCCTTAGATAGAGGATCACAGAATCCCAGCCTGGTTTGGGTGGGAAGGGACCTCACAGCCCACCCAGTCCCACCCCTGCCACGGGCAGGGACACCCCCCACTAGCCCAGGTTGCCCAAAGCCCCATCCACCCTGGCCTTGGACACTGCCAGGGAGCCAGGGGCAGCCACAGCTTCTCTGGGCACCCTGGGCCAGGGCCTCAGCACCCTCACAGGGAAGGATTGCTGCCTCACATCTCATCTCCATCTCCCCTTCTTCAGCTTCAGGCCATTCCCCTTGTCCTGTCCCTCCCTGCCCTTGTCACCAGCCCCTCTCCAGCTTTCCTGGAGCCCCTTCAGGGACTGGTAGGGGCTCTAAGGTCTCCCTGGAGCCTTCTCTTCTCCAGGCCGAACAACCCTTTAGCTAGTGGCTGGGACAGTGCTACCTTTCTGTGCCCATTCCAAGGAGGTGATGGTGGAAGGGGTACCTCTGCTCACCATCTCGGGGTTTGCTCAGATGAGGTGGATTTCTGATGGTGCTGCACCACCTCCTGGAGCTGTTCCCAGAGGCCAAGTCAAACTGCCGGATGAGTCATCTGGTATGGCTGGGCACATGCAAACGCTTTCAAACAGAGCGTGGAGCTACTGCTAATGGAAAGCCCTATGGTGTGCTGTGCTGCTCTGCCTTGTGCATGCTCTGCTCGTTTCTCCTCGGTTTCCTCCGTTTCTCTTGATGCGTCACGACATACGAGCTCGGTGAGGGAGCGGGTGGGTTTTTACAGCCAGCACCGCTTGCTCTGTGTGCTGGAAGTCGCTGGATAGGAGTCTGTATATCTGCTTTTACACCATTCACAGACCAGAGTTACTCGTGTCACTGCACTGAAGCCCTAATTCAGCACGGCATTAAAGAACATGCTGACTTGAAAGCGTATGAATAAAACCATCGAAACCACGCGGCTGTAGGAAGAACGTGCATGGCGGCTGCTGCTGAGCAGCTCACTTCTGACCGGTTGTGCGCGGGAGGGCCAGGGTGCCGTGATACCCCACGCCTGTGGGGCGTGCAGACATCCCGGCCAGCGCAGAGGGGCTGGTCAGTCCCCAGGGCTCCCAGTGCTGGGCTGAGCCACTCCACGTCAGGCCTCTCGGGACTCCACGTGACTTTTGTTTTTTATTAATCGTTATTTGTCAGTGCTAAAGCTGTCCAGACTTAAGAGCGAAAGCAGTCTGCAAAGGTAAGAGCAACACAGCAGAGTGACAATTTTTCAGACTGCAAACCTATACTAAAAAATCTCTGCAGTTTGTCTCTTCCTCTCAGTGAAAAGATTTTGTCATTTTTCTGGAGCTGCGTTAGAATCTGTCTACAATTGCCGTAATTTTCCTAACTAGTTGCAGACATTGGGTTAAAATACCTTACAAGGATGAGGTAAATGGCAATTTCTGGCCAGCTCAGGGTGTTGTAGATGAAAATATCCATAGTATTTTTATCTATTACATTAAAATTGCTGCCACATGTCTCCCAATGCCTTAATAACAACAGCAAATCAGAGTTATATTTTTTTTTTCATAGTGCTGGCTATTTTCTTCCTGTTGTGTTATTTCTTTTTATTTTTTATATTTTAGTTTGTGCTATTAGACCAGGCTCTGGCATTTTGCTAAGTAAGAAACTAAGGCTGCTGATTCGTGTAACACCTGTCATTATTTTAAAGCAGGCCGACAGCTGTAATAAAACCTTTTTGCAGGGAAAGAAGGAGCCGTATTTCACAGGGTCTGGTGGGAAAGCAGGCATTTCCATTCCCTGCCGCATCCTGCCCGCCACTGCTTAGCATGTGTTGGTGCTGAATCAATAATTGCCGCTCTCACCACCTCCAAACTCTGTCTCTCGGCGGCTGGGAATTTAAACAAGTAACTCCCAAAACAGTACAGCCTCTTTCCAAGTCTTTGCATGCTTGTTAGCTTTCTTCTTCCCCTTACGTTTTATTGGGAATGCTATATGCAGTTCATTACAGTAAATGCTTTGCCACATTAAATTTTCTCCAAGACATTTTGGCAGCTGTGTGATAGTTAGATGGCTTCTCCCACTATAATGCATGAGGACCTTAAATTATGAATAGATTTGCCTTCAAGTTTGGGGATTTGTTTGGTTTTGGGTTTTTTTTTTTTGAGGTGAGTGGACTCTTGTATATGGGGAAATGATGCTCCCAGGTCTGAGTTCCTCAGGGAGCACAGTGGGAACAGGGTGAAGTTGGCTGTGATCGAGGAGAGCATGGCTACCTGCATCAGAAATACGTTATGTGCCTCAGCACTACGGAAGCAAGCAGCTGGAGGAAGGGGGCTGTGTCTTACCCTGACCTCGCCATGTACAGAGGTTTCCCCTCCTGCAGGTCTCCTCTGAAAGAATCCTCCCGTAACGAAGTATTGAGGACATCATTTGCACCTCTCATTTGGGGCCAATGATCATGAAATTACCCGAAGTCCAAGGCCATAGCAATGCGGGGAGGGAGAGCACTGATTTAGTTAAAGTTGTACTGGTTATAAAGCAAAACTCGAGGCGGGAGTTGAAGGTGAAAGAACGTAAGTTAGTGTCTCTTCAGCTCCCTCATACAGACAAGCCCTCCTTGCTCGTTTTAAGTAGTTAAAACATTCAGAGTGCTGAACGAACTGAAGTATAAAACATTTAATCAAGTTTCCCAATGATGTGCAATAATCATGATGAAGAAAAGGGGATGCACTACATTCTTTGAGGAAACCAAAGAGTGTACATTAAGTTCCTTCTGTCACCAAGAAAAAAATAATATTAGCTTTCTATAACATGTGGGTGACATTTGATGTGTGGGTACTGATAGACTGCCCTAGGAACTAGGGAATGATTTTGAACAAACGCAGTTCAGTCCTGCGAGGTGCTGAGTGTTCCTGCTTACACAGCAAGGTCCGATGTTTTAAAGGCATTCAGACATTGCGTTTCATCGTGTTATAATCCTCTAGCTTATGCAAATCGATATTGCAAAGTCTGCTTTTCAAAAATGACCTTAAGCACTTAACATTTTTCATGTTTTTAAATAATATTATTTTTTAATAAGACTATTTAGGCACTTAATTCCCTGTGCTTTTCAGAAAAGACCCAGGACCAGATGCAGAGCCAGGCTTGAGAAAAGAAGGAACCGAAAGACTTTTCCTAGGTGCTCAGAGGGAAGGTGCAGGGCTGGTGCAACCCAGGTTTGTGGGAACCTGAGCCACAGCGCTGATGGTGGGAAGGTCTCACCCTGCAGTATCACAGGGGACAGAGGAGGCAGCTTTCTACCAATGCTTTTGGTTGCTTTCTGTCCCATTTGAGTTGTCTTTATTTTGAGAAGGGTTGGCTGTGATAATGTTTAGTCTAATTTGACTTTTGAGGTTAGAAGACCTCATTCTGGTTCTGAGACTAGACTTACAGAAGGGCTACACTAGTTCAGAGTTTAGACAGGACTCAGGATCTTGTCATGCCTGTGAGCATGAGTGGCAACAGGAAGAGATTTTGATTATGTCCATTTTCCATTTACTCTTTTGGCAGGCTAGAAAGTGCGGTAATGTCTAAAAACTAAACAGAGGGCCAGGGAAAGGTCTGTATTTTCTGTCACAACGCATGTATCAGGTCACTAAGCCACAGCTGCAATCTAGGTGGTCAAGTAGCATGAGTAAATGACTCTTAATAAGATTGATATGAGTTCAACTTCTATATGTTAGATTATTTCTTTACAGACACTGCATTTAATTTTGGGCAAAGGTTCAGACATCTGCTGAATGCACTCACACATACTTTTGTTCAGGCTTCCTCACCTTTCCATTTCAATGGGCCAAAGTCCACCGATGTGTAGAATCTTGCCATTGATTCAGGAGGTGGTTTTCAGCAGGGCACCGGGAACCTCTATTCATGCTGATTTCCTGTGTTCTACTACTGATCCTTGAAGTGATGGAGGAAACCCAAGGAGTGGTGGCTTCCTCCAGAATCTCCACCATTGAGAAAAGACGATAATAAGGCAAAAAAACAGAGCTCTCTTTCTTCCAACCCTGCAAAGTGCTCTGTAAGCACATAATCACACAAAATATCAGAAGGGATGTACAATGCACATTTAAACACCATATGACCACCGCTGCTTTGGAGATACTATGGATATACGATGACTACAATATTTCTTTTCAGTACTGAGTATTTTATACAATTGTGGGTATTTTGTACCACTTTTCAGCTAATCACATCACAAAATTATTGCTTGTGCTGGACCTCATGCCAGCCCACGGAGGGAGCTCTGACGTAGCTGAGCGTATAGCATGGATTGCTGCTTTTCTTCTAACGGCGTGGGCCATGTGCTGATCTCAGGCTGCAGCACACATTGACAGCCCAGCGAACACCCCAGGTCCCTGGTAGTCTTATTCCAGCTATCACCCTCACCCAGAGACGCTGCTGCATTTTTCATTTCTGTGGTTACGGCACTGCAGTGTCACTGCTGTTTTTTTCAAGCACCTCCATCCTAAAGACCAACCTGGCAGTTTTGGCAGGGGGGGAATGTTCCTTGCTCGTTGTTGTGAACAGATATATTTTGTAAAATGCCCAAAAAATTAACAAGTTACATATTTGTGTCTTCTGACACACAAAAAAAAGATAATCATGACTCATTTTTACTACACAGTGCCTGTCCTTGCTTTCCACCCAGGCGCATACTGGGACAAAGCCGTGGTTTTTACAGTGCCTGATTAGTGCTGCCAATTTCCCACCAATGACTCAGATAACTATACTGCGCTGGCCATTTCAGGGTGCTTTATGAGCTATAGAAATTGAAAACCTTGGCTCTAGGTTTCCAAACCTTGGTTTGCATGCTGAAGAGACCTTGCGGTAACATAACCATTCATAGGTCTGCAGAAAGACACAGGCAGTGCGAGGGAGCACTAATGAAGCACGGTCTGCTCCAGTGTTTGGTTATTAAAGGTAGATGGTGCTGTAGACCAAGAAATCATGCTGCAGAGGCTACAGAGCTCCTGCTTCCCGAGACAGATGCCCACAGACGATCGCAATAATTATGGCTCTCAGAACTCCTTTGAGATCAGCAAGTATTATTCCAGGTGGAGATGCTTCTAGAATTTCAAATAGTGTTATTCTGATTTCACAACTAGTAATATGTGAGTTGTGGGTTTGGAGGGGCTAATCAACTTCACGTGCACTTCTAGGTATGTATGAACTGCTCAAACCTTTGGTGGGTACAATCCTGCAAAATCTTCTGGGAACAATCTCTCCCAAAGTGTTGGTGTGCAAATTTCAGGGTCCCAGACATGTCTGGGAGATGCAGAGACAAAACAAAAGCACAAATTGTTATACGGAGGTGATGCTATTTCTGAGGTGCAGAGTGGTTCTCTACTCGGCATTAATTGTACATTGTTTTACAAAAACTCTTAGAGGTGCTCATTGCAGTCCAGGCTTCATTGCACATGTTAAGGGTGCAATAAAAACCAGTCCTTGGCCAGTAGGATTGCCACTGAATATGAGTTTATGGAGAGTGGGGGAAGGAAGATGGTATTTTAAATGTGAAGTCTGCCATTCTTAGTGGCAAGTTATACTCAGCAGAATAAAAACTATGTCTTTACAGAGAGCTCAAAGGAAACCAAAGGTTGTATTTGATAAGTTGCATTGGCAATGAATACTGTTCCTGATACGTGTAAGAGTCTCCAGACTGTCATAACCATCAGGAAGGTCATTCCTGCTAACAGGAGTGTGATTTGGGGCAAAGCAGTTTATGATTTCAGGCAACAACCTGCTGTCCCTGCGTTCGACTCACGTTGACAGGGTTGGATCAGATACCTGACTAAGAGCCTGTGTAAGGGACATGGTAAAGGATGTGCAGGCGGCTGAGGTGGGAGCTGAACCTAGGAGGGTCTTTACCTTTTCATAAAATAATCTACCTTCTTTTTACATGAGCTCTGTAAGTGCTATTTTTATGGTTACGATATTGCTGAGCCCAAATGTTGGAGAACAATGAAATCTAATAAACATGCTGGGCTCTTTTATTTGTCATTAGATTCTGAACACTTTAGGATTCACTTGGGTCACATTTTGAAGATTTTCTCTGCAGCTATCAGGGTTAGCGATACCATTTTATAAAAACAAGGCTGATCTATTCACACATTCACAAGATTCCTGAAACTAAAGCTTTAAGAGCCAGCTGTCACAAAAGAGCTTGGCACGGCCAACGCTGCTGAGGAACGAAGAAGTTCACTGCAGATTCGTGTGAGCTGAATCAATATCAAGGGCATGTAGCTAAGGACTGTGATTTTATTCTTCTGGTTTTTTTTTGGTTAAGTTCTCTGAAAGACAAATCTGAAACCTGAGAGATTTTTTCCTTTGTCTAGCCCTCCTTGTCTCAGGATTTTCAGAACCAGCTAGAAGTATAACTGAGAAAAAGCAGAAGTCTTCATTTGTAATATAAATGTCTCTAAACCAAATATCTTTTAGTAATTCTTCCTTCAACTTTCCTCATGTTCCTCATGTTCTTATACTCATTTTTAAGGTGCAGGGGAGAGGAAGCCAGGGAAATTCAACTTGAAATTTTTTTCAAGGCTCTGTGAATTTTCAGTCGCTAACCTATAGGTGCAATTTTTGGGGTTGCAAACTCAACACGAATTCTGTAGCTTCTAACTAAATGCTTTTCTTGAGAGCAGTACTATTTTTCCTTAGACAATGGAATTATTCCTATTGGGTTTTTTGTCTTCTTTGTAGTGTGTTTGTATAATATCTAACTAAATATGATCTCAGAAGAATATCTACTGAAATATATTATTATCAGGCAAGACATTCATTGTCTCAGTAGCAAATTTATCATGGATAAGTAAAATGAAAAGCAGAGAATAATGGAGAATCTCACTTATTTTTACATCATCAGTAAAAGAGCTATATGCTAGATTCATGTGATATGGAGCAAATATTTACACCCAGTTAAAGCCAGTTTGATTGACTGTAGTTGATCAGTATTCCTCGTTCAGTTTTATGCTTTACTTTTCCCTTTTTCTTCTTCCATGAACCTTCTCTTAAGCTGTCTTATTTTTTGATCACTTTATTTTGTAATGACTGCCTCACAATACCTCACTGTTTCTCTGGCTGAGCAGTCCTTCAGTTTTGACACTGTCTAAACCAGATGGACCTCAGCTTCCATGAGCTGATGTGGAGCTGCGTTCCCGGTTTTAGGTTGATAACAATAACAATCCTAAGATAAGACTTTGATTTTTTTTTTTCTTTTTCATAAAAAATCAGTAAACCCATTGATATTTTACTGGTCAATAGATCATTCTGTTGAAGTCTTGAGTCTAGTTAAGAATAATTAGTATTGAATCTCCTCTGGATAGAGGACCAGCACAAAGCTTTTTATGTGCCTAGAGACCTTCACTAAGAGTTATATGGTCTGTTGGCCTCACTACCCTGTTGAAAAGAGTAGATTTTTGTCTCCTGTTGTTGATACTTCAAATCTTAGGAGATATGATTGTGGTCCAGGAGCACAGTGTACAAACCCAGGACAGAAATGCTATCCCCATCTTAGGATCAGTCTGCCTGGGCTCAGTGCAACCACTGTGGCCTTGGACCAAACCGCTGTGATGAGATCTGTGGGAGAAAGCTGGGAGAAGTGGGAGGTTCCTTCACTTCTGCTTGGGGCTTGACTTCAGCTCTGACCCTCACCCTTGGTCCTTACCTGAGCCATGCCACAGCTATGGCTGGAGGGGCTACACACTGCCCTGATTTGAACCTGGTCTTGGCCCATGGACTTGGGTTCCTCGCTGGACCTTGGACCTGCCTCATCCTTATGGACTTGCTCAGCAATCTGGGCTCTTGCCTGACCCTGGCCACCGTCCTTTCTGACTTGTGTGACCACCGGAGAGTGTTTTACTGCTTATCAATGACATGTGTTGCTGAAAAAGCTGCATTAATCCTTTAAACCACATCAAAAATAACGCTTCAATGTTAGTCTGAGCTAGAGCCTAAACCCTGCACCTTTATCTTCACTGGGAAGTGTGTGATCAGCTCAGACACGGGCTAAAGGCAACTGAAGGTGCGAATACACGACCTGCAGTTAATGCTATTAACCGTGTCAGTCAATTTAACACATATCTTGTATAATATTTCCAGTTAAGAGTATTTCATGTTGAAAACTGCCATGAGTCTCGATGGAGCCTGGAAAAATAGTAACGATTCTGCATGTGCTTTTAAGCAGAGTTAATTCTTCAAAAGAGAAATGTTTTAGGATCTGATGGTGCCATCTTGATTCTGGGATGAACAGTGAAAACAAAACAAGTTCTTATTCTGAGGTTTAGCCCAAAGAAGTAAGAAAATTCAGTTCAGTGTTCACTTGAAAATAAATATTTCAAAGATTCACATTTAAGGATCTGAATGGAGGATGTCACTGAACTTATAAGAATATGCAGTTTTAATTTTTTTTAAATCTGAACGTGGAAAGTGGTGGGGTTTTTTTTAAGGCTAATACCTTTCACTGATAGCCTATTTAAAACAAATAAAAAAATAAAATTAAACCAGTCACTTCATTAGAAAGACTATAGAGGGGTGGTTCAAAATTGTGTTTCTACCAGAGCCTAACAAAGGCTGTTCATCATATAAGTACCCCAGGTTGCAAAGCTCCCATTTAATGAAGCAATATACAATTAATATGACCTTAAGGATGTATGCTATAAATCTTGATGAACCTTTAATGACAGTGTGAGTGTTACAAAATGGGTAGCTCTGGGCACATAGAACAAAGTGGGCTGAAGACAGGGCAGAGTGGAAGAAAAAACTACCTAGAAAATTAAAAAGGGAGGTATTCCTTCCTCTTCCTCCTTGTTCCCCTCTTATCCCCATGCCTGCGTACAACATTTCATGTCTTAATTGATTTATATGCAGGCAAACATCACCTGGGTTACTTACTTTTAAAAGGATTTTAATGCTTGGAAAGTACTTAAACAGAGAACAGCTAGATTCATAGCTGGCATAACTCTGCACAGCTCTGCTGAAGTCAGTGGATTTATAATGACTGGAATACTTAGGAACCAGGTTTAAAATATGCAGCTACAGAACTGTAATGCTTCCTATTCAGTAAAAGTTTTCTTTTGGGTAAATCTCACACTAGAAGATGAAACACCTCTTCCCTTGTAGCAAGAAAAAACAGTGAATGGTTAATACTGGACCTGTTGGAGATGCTGCGTGTCTCCTGTATATGGACAGTGTGGCTTAGGAAGATCTTCCTGAGCACCAGAGTGTGGGACACAACTCTGTGCAGGGAACAGTGGTTTCTACGGATATCTTTCTACCTTTCCTTCTCTAATGTTACGGCAGAGATTTAATTTATGTCTGCGATGCAGCTCCATAGCTGCTTCCTTGTCTAAAAGAGGCGATCTGTTCCACCTGCTGCTGAAAGGGAGGATCTGGTCCCAGGGAGATGGAAACAAGAAGCTGAAGTGTAACGGGAGCCCATACACCACAGTCTTTGCTGGGGATACTCTGCAAAAAAACCCAAACAAACAAACAAACAAAAACCCCAAAAACTATTTTTCTGGAATGTTTTGAATAGGTTAATGCTTATGTGGGGGATCATACCTCTCAAACAGGACGGTCAATCGCTTTCCAGGTGGTGACAGAGTTGGTCGTGAAGGTCCTTGTAATGGTGTCTCTAACAGGATCCAATTAGACTCCCCAAATCTGCCTTGTGGTCCTATGTGACAAGTTCTATTGCTATTTATTACCTTAAACTAGGCACAAACCACCCCCTACCTGCTTTAGCTACATAAAAAAGGACTGGTCTGTGTGACTGTTCACTCCTGACTCTGCAGGAACAGTTTTTACTGACTAATTCCAAGTCTCTTACCTCGGTACAGCTCAGTCGATTCTGCAGCAGCAGCTACCTGGGGTTGATGCTGGGACTGCAGAGTCTCCACCTATGATACTAATCAAGACATTTAAGCTTCAATTGGTCTATTGAACAACAGGAGCTGCCTGGGGGAATCTCCAGGACAGTCCAAAATCCCCTCCTGGAGAGCTCCTTTGACACATAGTCAAATGCTTTCCTGTGAAGCTGGCTAAGAGTTTAGTCAATCACCTCATCTCAGTGCAGTCCATTGACTCAAATTTGTCTCATCTCAGGCCGTCTCATCTATGCAGAGACAGGATGTGGAAGTCCTCACCCACCCAGGAAATTAATGACCAAGTGTGCTGGGAGTGCACAAAGGCACAGCCCTGATGCCCAGCTAAACCCCAACCATAACTCTCATTTTCTCCTTATGACTTAAATCCCATGGATTCAATTATTTGGTGCAGACTGGGAGATGTCCCTCAGTTACCCTGTGGCACATCACGGATCTCCTCTTAGAGAGGCCAAGAAGAGGGCTAAAAGCTGCAATCAGAAAAAAAGGACACCTCCATCTTTACCTTGAGATCCCCGCCACAAGATGAGATAACTGAAGTGAGAACTTGGCCCAAACCGTGCAGCTAGAGGAAGTAACACATCTGTAACACCAAGTTCTCCCTAAGAGTAAGTCTTGAGGAAGTCCGCTTGCTGCCTTGCAATGGACTCCAACCTCACTGCTGGCTCTCAGCAACGGAGCAACTTCAGAGGAGGAGTTAGATCTGGAGCAATTAAGATGTTCAGGGTCATTTCAAGGTCAAGCCAGTGCACTTTCATGAGACTGTTTTATGTTAAGAGGTACCACAGAGGCCTTTGCACTAAAGGAAAAAAAACAAAACCCCAGCCCTTTTAAGAAACTTAAAATATAACTTGCGTGCAAAATACAAGCAGCATATGTTAGAAGCAAAACTCAATTATGCACCCCCAGTAGCCCCCGTGCTCGTGCTGCTTATCAGCCCGTCCAAGATAGTTGGCTAACAGCATCATTTGGGAATTTCAAGTAATACTCAGAATTCCTTTGAACATAGTGTTCCATTAGCTGCAAATTAATTGGATCTGAAGGTCAGTGTGAAGTGGATTACCATGGTTGAGGAAAGTGGCGAGCATACTGCTCATTTCTAGTACATTAGTAAACCTCTCCTGGAAACAATGTCATCGGAATATTTCAACATATGATGCATCCTATAAGTCTTAGTGTTTCAGTAGTATCCTGCACCTCCAGCATCAATGAATGGATGTTTGAAACAATTGCAAATTGCTTTTCATTGTCCCAGACATCTATTGTAGATATTCTGATTATACTTTAGAGTGAGTAGACTGGATTCCAGCATTGGCTTGATGGCACTTCAGAAGCCACGGGTGTGTATTCTAATAAAGGGGCTGAGCTCAGCAGCACAAAGACAAATTTAAAGAAAGAAGGGGGAGAATGAAGGTAGCCTCTGAAAGGACTAGTAGGGCATAGCTAAAGCCCCTGATTTTTTGGCTTAATTTTAAGCAAGAAATGCTCAAAAGATTTTTTTGTAGCTCTCCATCTACATATCAACTATTTCCCCCTTGCTTTCTGTTTAGGACTTCTTTTTGGTTTTTAGCTATTTCCATGAATTTCTATAAACAAGTCCCTAATTCTTGTCATTTCCACTCTTAGACTCATTCTGTTGTCCACTCATGTCTTTCTGTTGTCTTCTTTTCAATTAGATCCTTGCCATCAGCTTCCTTCCACCTTTCCTTTTATTTCATATATTCTTTGTTGAAGTAGAATATTACTGCTTTGCCACTGTGGAACCTGAAGAACTGAAGTTTAGTAATAGTGTTTTAGACTGTCAAGTTGCATCCACATACTCTGTGCATGACTTTTAATGATGAATTTGGCCATCCTACTAATTAATTTTCCTCGATGTGAGATCAGGAATGTGGCCTTAAGCAGCTAATTAGAGAGATATAGGATTGAAAACATGCATTTTACTCACATTTTCTTCCTTCTTTCTCAGCCCTGGCTGATATACTTGTCGTAGGGGAAGGAATGCGTGCAGCCTGAAAGGAGCATCAGTAACAACATTCGCACTGAGAGGCTCAAGGCCAGGACGAAGATGAGTGCACTTTTCAGAGTGCAAACCAATTAGAGGACAAAAGGTCATGCAGGACTTATCTTTGTGAAGAACTAATGCACTGTTAACAAGGCATCTTACTTCCGCATGTTTTCCTGAAACATCAGCTGTTCTATTGTTACCAAGCCAGTGCTATGGATTAATTCAGCTTAGTGTTTCAACTCAGAGGTTTACAAATTTGCAGAATTTCATAGACTTCCACAATGCCCACCAAGAGACGGGGATTCTTGCCGTTTCTATGAATTTGCCGCTTCCCCGTTGATTGAGTGTGTGTAATCATAATTTTCTGATATGCAAAAATTAAGAACAAATGCAGCCTAGTGCCTACACTCTGCGATAATTGATGCTAGTTTTATGGATTGTATTTTCTTTACTGAGGACCTTCTTGCTGAGCAAATTTGACAAATGAAAACACTTGCTGAGATTTTATTTCTATGGCAATTTTCTATGTTTTCTTCCACTAGCAATATCATATTTTTGTTTGCGAAGGGAAGAGCTATTGTTCATCCTAGTTATTTGCCTGTTAGAGCTGAAGCAAAAATAACTGATATTGAGGACACATTAAAATGGAAGCAGGTGGAAAAGAGCAGGTCCTAAAAAAAAAAAAGATTAGAGAAAATTTTACAGAGTTGTTTGTGGAAAAATACTGCAAGTTATTCCAGAAGATAAATGAGGATTTATCTTGTTGGGATATTTGGCTCTTCTTATCTTGATGGACATCTTAAAAAGTTAAAACACACTTTTAAGAATTCCGTATGTTTGCATTACTCCAGTAAGTACAAAGTCCAGGTTTTCTGTTATGCTGGAAATGCGTAGCAGACGGCATTTCTTTTTCCTGGGCATATTAGGCAGATGAAGAGATGGAATACATTGGAAAATCTTGGGTGAAAACCTGTGTTTTCCAGGCTCCCTCTCTAGAAGATCAATCAGCCTCCAAGACTCATTTCATGCCAACCTTTAGGAAACAGATGATTCATGCGTGGCCCTTGGGAGATGGGTGGGCAGTACCAACAGGAACAGGATTCAGTCTGTCCGGGGGTACTTTTGTAAAGTGAAATAGCTGTGGCTTGTAGCTGAAGTTCTGAGTCTGAGACATCATTGCTCTGGTCTCACTGTTTGTTGGCATCCGCTTGGGAGGGGATGCAACCAGAAATATCTCATTTATTCCTTCCAGAAAAAATAGACTCATCAGATGAAACCACACATAGAATTGCCCACAATAAAGTGAATAAAATGCAGTCACTCAATTTGCAAGATGACCAACACTACTTGCAGTAACCATTTGTCTAGGTGTGGCCCAGAAGTATTAGTCATAAAGTAGCTTTCATTCATCTAAATGGCATTTAGGCATCAAATGAAACTGGAGATGAGTCTACAAAATAGTCTGGTGGTATGCATTATCGTAAAGATCTAAGCCAACTTGCTTTATTATTAGCTAGCCCAGAGCTGACCACAGGCTGCAAAAGCTTCCTGAAACCTTGGGCAACACACACACAGCTGCCTGCGGCCGTCCTCCTGCATGAAGGTCTCCCTTGCTTGGGATTTCCAGCCCAGGGTTGGAGATGCCCATCCTTGCACCCTTGTTCTCCCATGATGGCACTGCCGCGCCATCTCCTCCGCCTGGGCACGGCAAAACAGGCTGGAGACGTGGGCTGGCCTTGCTGGAAGCTCCAGCAGGTAGTTCGCACAGCTAATGTCTTTTCAGAAATGTGTAAAGCAACACATTGGTTTTAGGTTTTAGAAAGAGAAAGAAGACAAATCAAAACAAAGCTGTTCGACTCGGCACGTAGCTCTATGCCATGCATGGCAGTGAACTGGAAATAATCTCTTTTCACTGCACGTGTGACGGGTAAGGGGCCTTCAAAAGCTCGTCACGGGATAGGTAGATAGTACTTACAGGTAGATAAATGGGATAGATACCTTTGTCCAGAAAGAAGTAACCTGAGCACTGTGAAAACCACACTACCCTAAAGGGAACTACTTGGCCAAATTTTATTTTTTTTTTTTGGTCAGAAGTTTAAGAACATGTCGTTACGATTGCCATGAGGAGATACACCCTCACACACCCCACATTTACACCATCAAGTGATCCTGTAATCATGAAATATGCATGAAAAACATAGTCCAAACATGCCATAATGATGAGCACTCAAAAGGGGAAATGTACTGCCTTACTTCCCCCTCTAATATTTCCACAAATTAAGAAAATAATTTTTAATATAGCTTTTTATTAGAAAGTTTTGTTTTATTTTAATGGTATTTATAGAAAATGTAAAGATAAGTTTTAAAATAATAAAAATATTTGATCATTTGACTAGTATAAAACAAAATTTATTTGAAATCTTAAATTTTAGTGCAATGAAGAAATAATTTCAAAAACAACCTCAGATACTCAGACCTGAAACCTGATTTAAACTGTGCTGCGATGCAGTGGGGCATCTTTAATTGTCGATCTATAACACTCTGTTAAGAAAAGTGAGATTGATGTCCTTTTAATGTTTCTTAATTTTTTTTCTTAAAAATAAGATAGATTTACTGATATTCACTGGAGCCCAAGTTCTTCCTTTTCGTATGTCTGGACTATTCAGAGATTTCAGATGTAGCCATAGCTGGTTTACATTCTCTTATATTTAACCTGATTAAGCAACCTTAAAGCCTAAAGATTACATCTTGAATTCCTTTTGTAAACCATGCATCAACCAATCTACAGAAAAAGTAGCATTTTGTTAAAGGCAATTGAAAGACAAAGTATTTCTATATTTCTGCATTTCATGCTGTACTGCTTGAAATTCCATCCATAATTATTGTCAGCGTTTGTACCTTTTCTCTGTGTTAAAACAATTTATGAAGAACGTCTAATTAAAGAAAAAACCTGTTTGTGGTAGGAAAGAGGAAAGAAAGGAGGAGGATACTTATTCTGCAATGTTAATAAAAGCATAATGCATAAGTCATAGGAGCGTTTTTTTCCTCTCCCTGAACAGTTTTCCAAAATGTTTATATTCTCAGAAGTTTTTTGTTCGTATCTTTGAACCTGTAGTCACATAATCAGCTTAATGGTTTGTTTTTTTTTTGCTCAGCAACCTGGTATTCTAAAATGGCTCTTGAATACGCAAGAGAACAAATTGGCAGATTGGAGTCTCTACATTAATTCTGACTGACATTTTTTAAGAAGTCAGAGGGTAGATCGTATATCTTTCTATAGAGCTGTTGAGAATATAGTTTTGCACCTTAAATTCCCTAAAGGGACACGTTTTGCTGTTGTTGCTCGAGAGAAATACAGCCAGGGCTGCTTTGTCTGGCCACGTGTAAATACAACAGAAAATGTCTAGATTGTTTTAACTTTATTCAGCTACCAGAAGTGATGCCTTTTGCTTTGTGCACCTCTGAGGTAGCCTCCAGTGACCATCTCACAGCCGTTCCTTCCTTCTCAGGAGGGATTTCAGGCACTGATGTCGCCGTTTCCCTGCAGATCCTGTTCTGGGGAATGTCACCCATGGGACGGCAGCAGCACGGGCAAGGGCTCTGCGGCTGTAGCAGAAAATAGTCTAGGGCTGGATTCATTCTTCTTCTTTTGTTCCTATTACTTATAATGAAATATGCTACTATTTAAGTGAAATTATCTTTCAAACTTGTTTTTTTTTTTTTCAGTAGACTTTTCTTCTCTGAATTTAAAAGTAGTTCATAAGAAGCAAAACAAAGACAATCTCATTAGGATCTGTGAAACTGGCACATATGGGGAGATTTAACACCTTTTGAAGTATTGCTTATGATAGTGATATGTATTAACCAATTGTCTCATACTGTGGTGTGAACAATGAGATGAGTCTGGAGTCATAGCAGGGAAGGATGTTAAAAGCTGTGGTGATATTTGTTGATAAATTTGCAAGAGTTGCAGTTGGCTGTAATGCTACCCTCACCCATATGCTTCACTGCAAATTAATGTGCTGAGTGGCTCTTCCACCCACCCCCCCGTCAAAAATAATCAGAGTGCTTAATTTGAAAAACACAATTATTTTTGAATTTTCTGTTGTACCATACCGGGTTGTCGTGATGTATAAACTTACATAGTACCAAGTTTTCTACAAGTTATAAAGGTAGAGCTCGTGTTAGGAAATCATCTTCCACAGATTATCAAGGTTATTTCCAAACTTTGAAATAAAATAAAATAAAATAAAATCTCCAGCTCAGTGACTAATGCTTCTATTAGCCGAGTACACAAAGCAAAGTATGTCTTAAGTTGTGTGCTTTGCGGAAAATTCAAAAAGTGATGTCTCTCCTGAGACCTGTATAATTCATATAGCACTTTAACCTGTGATTAATTACAAAGGGAGCGGAAGCTTTGCTCCTTCCCACTTGTCCTTTCATCAAAACCGAAAATCCTAAAGTAAATCTCTGCTAGGCAGTAAAAGACCCAAGTGACTTGCTAGGCTGATTAAAAATCAGCCATCCTGCTGAGTCTTGAAACAATACCGGGTAAAATGGGTATCTCTGGAACGGAAACATCTACCGGAGATCAATGCTGTAGAAAGTAACTTTTTTTTCGAGGGAAGAAATAACACTGAAAATGCAAAAGAAGGCTTCTACACAAGTGCAAAGCTGATCAATGGGAGACCAGGTAGGAGTCTTTGATGTGGGGGTACTGTTTTTTGTTGAAGGTTATGAGCTTCTGATGTGTTCTAGGGATGGAGAGGGGAATGACAATAACACCGTTGAAGCACCATCTTTAGTTCATCTGCTGCAGACTGAATCGCAAGTTAGCGAGTTTTGCCAGGCAAAAAAGCCTCTTGACTGATGCTGTTTGATGTGCAAAACTTTCTTGCTGAAGGTGGATCGTCTGTGAGCAAGGAGTTGCTCTCACTAGCAGCCCAGAAGTAAATTTTTCCAAGACAAAACCCAACAAAGTTCTTTGAATCAGTTTTCTCCATCAAGTGAGCATCCTGCTATTTTTATGTTTATTTGTGGTCCAGATGGTCTCACAGAGCTTCAGGGTTATTAGACTATGGTGAGATGAAAGGATGGGATAGGGAGGGGAAGATACCAAGGAAGGAGGGACCACAAGACCTATCTACTTGTGGATGGAGTGTGGGCAGTCCCAAATCTGTTGACTGAAAAAGAAAATATGGGAGTAGTTTGCCTGGCAGGTGTTGTACACAGCTGAGATCCTCCTGGAAGACCTGTGAAAAACAGTCAAGAATATCTCTGGGAGACCCAACTATTTTACGTGTGTCTCACCCAACATATCATTTCTTTGCAAAGGATGAGGGTCACCGAGAGCACACAAAATAGTTGTTTTCCATTACTTCTCCATCCCCAGTTCCCTCCCTTCCCAGATTCTAATAACTTCATTACTTTCAGCAAGAGGCGGAAGTGGAGAACTATAAAAATCGGGGCTGTGGGGCTTGTTACTGTCATCAGATTGTGGCGGCATTGCCCCAGCTGTCCCTGTCTCCCATGGTCCTGCACGTGCCTTATGGTGCAGCTGGGCACTTAACCAAAAAGTGTAGTGCTCTCTCCTCTCGGCAACATCCAGGGAGCTGAAAAAGGAGATGAGAGAACTCACATAAGCAAAATAAATAATAAAAATAAGTAACTAAATGGTTCCGCGTTTTAGTTTTTGGAACTGCATGAGGAGAGCAGCAGCTGGGGCTGAGCAGGGGAGGGGGAGAGTTGTAATCAGCATGCTCATTTTTCAGTAAGCCCCAGATGCGGATCAAGACACGTGAAGATTGTGCTGACTAGGAGACAAAGGCCCCAGTTCTCATCTAGCGGAGAGTAAATTAAAAAATAATTATGAAGAATAGCAATTTCTCTGAAAGTGTTCAATGCCTTGCATGTTTTTTCCATAGTTATTTTCTTTCCGTAGATGAAATGGAACGGCCATGGGACTCGATCTGGGAATATTTCATGCACCTTTGCTCCTCCAACAGCCCTACCCTGCCCCCAAAGCATGTCCCCTCCAGCTGAGAGGCATGAAGTGCTCTGGCCGTGGAGTTTTCCAGGTGGTGTGGCTTAGGAGCAGCTGAGGAGAGGATCAGGGAACTCCTAAGGGTGAAGTCCCAGGCAAGGAAACTGAGAAGCAGCAAAGACTGCTTTTTCTCTTTTGGTGTTCTCATGGAAGGAGGGAATTCAGTTTTGGGGGAATGGATATGAGCAATATTTGGTCATCTAAGTGAAAACTGAACAGATCTGAACAAGATTCTCAGACCCGTCCTAGTATTATCCATGCCTCAAGCACCCCAACGCTGAATCATGCGTTCCATTCTGCGTAAGGGCAAACATGGAGACAGCAAAGAAATCTTCGTCTTTGGCCCCTGGTACTTTGGCTAACCTCATTTTAACTATAGATGACTTCCCTGTCTGATATATTCTCTGTCTCACCTAACTAATAACTGGGTTAGGTAATGTTGATAGGCCTATAAAGAGCATGGATTTAAAGAGAGATTGCAGGTTCTTGGCCGGTTAACTGGTTCTTATTTTATATTTCCATTGCACCATACATTACAACATAGGCTGCTCTTCAGTATATCATGGGAATGCAGAGAAAATATGAATAACTTGGCTCATATATTTAAAAGCGTATAGAAAGCACTGGCCCGTTCCGTGTGGGTTCCTGTTTCCTCTTTTAAATTAGTCTCAGCATAAAGCATGTATTTACATTCAGATCAGAACTACTCACAAGAGGCATGCAGCTGTGGAATGTGTTACATATTGTAATTATAAAGATATATTTGTTCCTTTTTCCCTGCGAATAGATTCTTGTATTGATTTGTTCTTACTTCTGCACACCTACACCGTGGCAATGGGGAGAAGGTTGATTTTATGTGAAATTACTTTAATTGCCTTATCTCTGGGGAACAAATACAGTCATTGAAAAACTCAGTTACAATTTTGTAACAATTTTTCCAAACAGACTTAGACTAATGATCCAAAACACTTCTCTTCTTAATTAAGACTATGGTTATAGATGGTTACTGGGATGCTTGGAAGGTTTTGGGAAAAAAGAAAGACTAGAAAGTTCAAAGAAAAAAATGTAATGTTGAACGCACATTTTTTTTTTAAAATCAAATGAAAGCTAAAGCTTCTGTAAATTGTTTTGAGAAAAAGAGTTATCCAGCAGATTCAAAGCCATCTAATAAGTGAAAACCTGAACAAAAGCTGGAGTTTTACTTTTAATCCTACAAAAAAGAGCCAACAAAGAGTCAAAAGACCAAAAAAGAATCAACTCAAATCCCAGATCCCACAAAGAGATCTTTGTGGAGCATTGTGACCCTCGGGCTTGGCTCTTGTTTTCCTGGACATAAATGGAGACAAAATCCAATAGAGTCAGTCGATGAGGCCAGTAAGGCAATCACAAGGTGTGCCAGCTGAGGATTAGATACGTGAGCAAGGACTATTTGTAGGCTTTGAAATTTTTTTTTTTGTCGTCGAGCATCTCCATTTGAGATAATGTCACAAAAATTGTTTATAGGTTAGCATGCTTTGGAGAAGCTGTTTTGAAAAGCAGTAATGAATGTTAAGAACTATTATGTACTCTGTTGGTAATTTTTATTGAGTTAGGTGGGGTTTTTTTTAGTTCTGAAATATGAGTGGCTCCAAAATTACGGCAACAATATGGATACTGTTATTACAAAGTTCTTAGTTGGTAATATAACCATTATATTTCAGTTTGTTTTAAGAATAGTTAGAATATGCCTATTACAAAAAAAAAAAAAAAATGGAGGGAAGGATAAACAAACTCTCTGTTGGACCTGACATATTGACCTCTGAAGATCTGAATCCTCTACAGACATCCTGCAGTGATATTGAGTGGGGAGAGCTGTGCAGAAATGCTGACAGAGAATGTTGCATCAGATAAATAGATCAATTTTCTTGGCAGAATAACAACATTTTTCATTCTTTGATATGGGGCAAATGGAATTGCTGAGCTGTGTTCTCAGTTAAGATTAGATACATATTTTGAGCCCAAAGCTCCTCTCTATCAGAAGTTAATATTAACAAAAACCGCGAAAGCCTCTCTGCTTTAAGTACTGCTACTACTACTATTAGCGTGTCTGTGTCTATCTGAAAGTATAGCGTGAATGGCTGTTGCTTTTATCCACAAAGAAATGTGTTCAACTCTTTTACAGGAATGGACTGAAATGCTTCAATTCACAATGTTTGTTCTTCTGTGGTTTAGGTGAATACAGCGCATTCGTTTCTTAAATGAATGTGCAAAGGACCTCTCTTATATCCCCAAGAGGAACGTGTTATGGTTCTCTCTCATTTCAGCATCTACCCAAGCTGGGTCTTCTTCCTTTCCCCATCTTGGGTTTTCTGTGATTCCTCCCCCCCCCCCCTTTTTTTTTTTTTTTTTTTTTTTTTTTTTTTTTCCACTTTTCATAGGTACCTTTTGGCTCAGATGGTCTAGTCTTGCATGAAAATTAGATTTTAATTAATCTCTTGCAAAAATTTCTGCCTTGTGTGGATGATGTCACGTTTCCATTATCTAACCCTTAATAACTGATTATAGCCTAATTGAATGTACTAGAGGAAAAACGACAGGATGTCAGGATATAAAGTTCATTAAGGAAAATCAATTTGCAAGGCTTTAAATTGCATTAAGGGCTACCCTTTAAATCATCTAATGTATTTCTTCCTGGTTTGGGAAGGTAAATAGGCACATTGTGTAGAAATATGTGCAAGAAGAAGTGGTAGATTTTGTGGGTAAATTAAATTGCAAATGACTGAAGATCAGACAACAATTCCATTATCAATGACAAGCTGCCAAAGTACTCAAAGAAATACTTTGCCAAGTGCCTTGTATTTTCCATTTCTTTGTCATTTAAAAATAAATAAATCTTGCTTGTAGGTTGGACTGAGATGTATCTCATTTTATTAAAAAAGCCAATAGAGAAGGGTTAATGAATACCAACTCTATTACTTGCTCTCCAGGATGGATTTGGCAGCCCCTTTACATGCCAGACCGGATGTTTTCATCTTTTTCAAGTCTATAAACAGTAGAAGCTGCTTATAGTCATATTCTTGGCATCATCATCAGCTGGATGCATTTCAATTAGTGTCTTTTGTGGTACAGAGTCAATACAGTACCTTCGTGAATTGTTTAATAAAAGCGGTCGGTGGGAGACAACCTTACCTTGGTAGTTAACTCTTGACGGTTATTTGAGGACATGGTGATACGCTGGTTTATGTCCCATGAAACTGGTGTGTTTCTGTTGGGGTCTTGGGGCTAGCTGCATCTGCTCGTGGCTTCCTGGGTGCCCACGGGAGACAACTGTGGAGCAATTCTGGAGAGGGAAGGTAAGGATGACAGCTGGACTCAGGCCTGGACCTGTCTACACTACCTTGCATGCATTGGTGTGGCCTGGCTGGTGTTGGGCTGTCACTTGCTCTCTGCATGACCTCTAAGCTTTAGTACCACGCATCGATGCTTTTGTTTAAAAACGACGATAAAGGGATAGAAAACCCCCATGATATTACAAGCGAAATTAAACAAGGTTCCATTCTGAAACAGGCTTTTCCCTCTAGCATCCTGGTTTCTTCTTGGTGCTATTTTGGGCTGGATTTTTGAAACATAGCATGGGTTGGTCCATCTATATCTCTTCTCCTCTAGTCTTTGGAATTCACGCTTTCCCAGCACTGCAGTGGAAGACAAAGGCCCCACTTCTGACCCCTCTGGGGTCAGGGCAGTATGCCTGGGCAGGAAGACCTGTTGTGTGACTTCAGCTGCTTACATGGGACATGACAGCCTTTAATGAAATGGGGTTGTTCAGCCTGGAGAAAAGGAGGCTGAGGGGAGACCTGATAGCTCTCTACAACTACCTCAAAGGAGGTTGTAGTGAGGTGGGTGCTGGCCTCTGCTCCCAAGTAACTAGCGAAAGGACAAGTGGAAATGGTCTCAAGTTGTGTCAGGGGAGGTTTAGATTAGATATTAGGAAAAATTTCTTCACCAAAAGAGTGATCAGGCATTGGAACAGGCTGCCCAGAGAGGTGGTGGAGTCACCATCTGTGGAGCTGTTCAAAAACCATGTAGATATGGCATTTTGGGACATGGTTTATGTAGTGTTGGGTTGATGGTTGAACTTGAAGATCTTAGAGGTCTTTTCCAACCTTAAGATTCTACGATTCTATGATTCTATGATTCTGCGAAAGGATATGTCCCCACTGTAAATCCATGGACATATTCTGTATCTGCAATTCTTTGTCCAAGATCCAATTCTTTACCAGAGCTTGCCATGGTTTTCCTGCGCATTAGTGGGGATGAGGAACGCAGATATCTCAATATGCAAAAGCAGACCCACAGTCTCCTGTTTACAGTGATTTTCAGGTAAGATAATTAATTAGGACTTCAAAGGAAGAAGATGGCATGTTTAGCATAAGTTTTAAGTCACATTTTGTCACCTTCCCAGAAGTTGTTTAAAGAGTAGAGAATTGGTACGGTATGTCTTTCTCTTTGAGATGTTTTATACAGAGTTTTTAATTACATTGAAGATCTCTTAAATGTAATTTTGTATGATGGCATCTGGTACAAACTGGATGCCTCACTTTGATCTCCCATGGAATAGAGGTTGACAGTAATCTTCAAATGAAGAGTAACATCAGCAGAAAAACAGAGATGAAATTAACATATTGGAGCATAGCTTTTCTTGTAATCATCACCATATTAAATATGGAGGGGAGTATTCTGAAAATCAAGTTTGCATTTTGAACAGCGTTAGTGGGGTTGAGTTGCCCTCATTAGCTGTTTTGTATTAAATTTGATAAGAAAACTGATGCTGACAAGCACTGGAAGTGCTTTTTTTTTTTTTTTTTTTAATCCTGTTTTTAATCATTTTAGATCACCTACTAAATATCTTGTAATATTTTAATGGGTGTCTCATTCATAGTAAAAAAAAAAAGGTGAACAAATTGAATATAGAAAATGAAAATGCAATTTTCTCAGCCTTTTTTTCCTTGTAATGGTACCAGAATGAAAATTATGGTGCATCTGTGTTTTGCTTTGCTTTCAATTTGCAACCATATTTTTGCATATTTGATATGACTGAAAAAGTATGTTGCATATTTTTGCAATGAATTTGCATTTCAGGTACAAAATTTTGGCCAGTTTTCTTGTAAACTCCACGTGACTGTAAGGTCACTTAAATTTTTTTGCAGGATTTTGGAACATTCCCAGTGTCTTCCCTGGGTGTAAATAATGCATCAAAATATACAGATGCTCACTTTTATGTGCTGCCATCCCACAGATGAACTCACAGTGAACATTTTCATTCTGAATATGTTCAATTTTGTTATTTTTAAATGGATACATATTTGGGAATGCTAAAGAGGGAGAAGGTGTTTTGTATAATTTCTTACTTTTATCGTGAAAACATCTAAAAATTCCTACAAATATTCATTGAAGTTTTTCTCCATTGAAGACTTTTATTCCTAAGAAATATAATATATATTTTGTGTGCCAAAAGCAGCAGGTTAATTTTGTCCTTTACGATAATTCTGGGGGAGTCATTAAAGTCTTTCTTTGAGGAGGCAGATGCTGCTGGAGGGTTTCTGTGTTTTCCTGGCACTGACTGCACCCCAGTGCTGCTTCGGTGAGTAGGCATCCAGGGAGAAGAGAAAGGCCAATGTCCTTGCATTGGTAACTCTTCTACAGGGTGGATGGAGGTGGGCTTTAAATAGGTTTATTGTACTTGATTATCATTTTTTAATGTTCTTTAATTGGACATGTAGATTTGCTACAGCCTGCTTCATCAAAAATGCAGTCTAATTTGGGGTAGCGCTCTTTGTTCCACCAGCACTACTACACGGAAAAATACCCTTGCTGAAGGTTGAGGTTCAGATTGTCCAAGCAGCACGTTAAGGAACAATAGCTACCGACACAATACCATGCCCAGGCCCTGTCGGACCCAGCCCGAAGCTCGACAAAGATGTCGGTGTGCTTTGAGTGATGCCTTTACTAAACTGGCACTCACGCGTGCTCCGTCCTTTACACACCTCCTCTCACCCCAGTGCGACAGTCCCCAGTCTGTGCAGGTACCGGGGACCTGGCTGCCACCTCTCCATGTTTGGTGGCTCTCGGCACCCTCCTCGGCTGCGTTTGCAGCAGGGCAACAAAGCAAAGCAGAAGAGGGACTCGGTCATGCGTGGTTTCCAAAAAGCATCTCTTTGTCACTCTTTGTTATGTCAATAGCCTCTTTTGGGTTGACAGAGGGGGGGTTTGGAGGCGGAGGAAGAAAAATACTATTATTGTTTTCACATATGCTCAAAACACCACCTACTGCACTGGCATTAGGAAACGGCAGATACTTGTGTCCCTGTTCCTTGAACCGGCTCGTGAGCCACAAGGGCACCTGGTAATTCGAGTGCACGTTGGCACTGATGGTATCTTTCTGTCTGTATGCGTAGCACGGAAGAATCCCTGTCATTGAAGACAACTGTAAAAAAACATAACCAAGCAGCACATGTTTATCATTTTCATAATAGTTGGGGGCATCGCTGGAAAATAATCCTAGAAAAAAAAAAAAATTATGGTTGACTTGCTATTTGCAATTGAGAAATTTTGTCATGCAGCATGCAGTGATTGTCTGTTGCTTAGCACGACAAAAAGCTAGACAAATATAGAGCGAAGCTGCAACAGAAAAACAGAGAAAGCGGTAAGAAAGGAGTGGGAAAGCAGGTCTTTGTTAGATTTGGGACAGTGAGTGGCATGATAAGAAAATCCATTGTGTATTTTCTATCAGGCTGAAAATCTGCTGCAGTTCAGGCACCGAGATGCTCGTGTGCCGTGGTGGTAGTAGCGCTGCGGTTGTGCTGCTCGTGGGTGGGTGGGGGAGCAATCTGATAAATGCAATGTAACCACCTGATGCATAATTCAGTCTTGCAAGGGCAGTGTAGGAAAACAGTATCTCATCTAGACGAATTAATCTATCTCAGGTTTATGACTATCTCAAGGCCTTCTCTTTCATTGTCAGTTCAGTCACAGGTATATATGTGATTATTATTTCAAATAGAAATTTCTTTTCCAATAGCTATTTTTGAAAGACGCTGTCTCACAGCACAATCACTTCAGTGAAGCATGCTTTCATTTTGAAGTACAATAGCAACTGTCAGTTAGAACCATCATTTGTTTTCCTTTGTTTTGCTTTGTTTCTATTATTTGTGTATTATCATTTCAGGAAATAAATGTGTATGTAAGCAGTCAGTGCCAGAAGCCTGAACTTTCATTTGTCATTTTCGATGTTGGCACCACTGCGGCGCATTACGCTCACCAATCCCAATCCCAACCAGCTGGTTAATAACAGCTGCGTAAAGTTGGCTGCACTCGCAAATGGCGACAACTTAGTAAATACAGCGGGGAAAAGGAATATTACGGCACTTTGCAGGAGACCGAGGCACGGAGAGGTTTGGTCCTCTGCCTGCAAAGGCACTTGGGTGCGCTGATTGCACAGACCGGGATCTGCGGAGACCCTCGGCCAGGTCTATAGGTGTCGGTCTGTACATGGTGATTCAAGTCACACAGCAACTGCTGGTGCAACACGTGCTGGGGACAGCGGGTTGTCCTGAAAAACCTGAATTTGTGATACCGCGTCCTTGGCCGGCACCGAAGTTGACTGTGGACTCCACTAGAATGGAGTAGTGATAAAAAATGAGTGTAATATAAGATATTATAAATGATAATATAATAATATGTGTATCATTATTATATATTATATACTATTATCACATACCATATAATATAATAAAAGATAATATCATGATTAAAAATGAGTACCCGTTAGGCCTCCAGAGCCATTTCCATTGCCGTTCCCTTCCCCAAATACAGCTCTGGGCTGGGGCTTGTTTTCCCTCCAGCTCTCCCGCGCTGGCCTGACTCGGCACGAGCCGCTCGCTACGAACGCGCCGCTCCAGCCGCCCAGCGTGGGCTTTCCAGGCGGGATACTTCCCTTTCCCGCAGCACACACCGCGAGAGGAGAAACAGCTCAAATGTGAGCGAACTGCACCCAGGGGGAGACGGCAGGGGAAGAAGGAGTGATTTTGGGATTGGTGCTAGGCGTTTTGTATACAAAAATTGAAGATTTGATAGCTTCTGTTATCTTTAGGGCGAGACATGCAGAGAGCGTGTCTGCGGCTCGCATCCCTCGGGCTATCTGAAAAGATTATGGATATTCTCTGCGCTGCGGTGACATACTGAACATCCATACGTCTCATTCATGTATCGTTGTTCACAAACAGGGTCAGGGCTTTAACATCCAGGGGCAGAAAAATGTCCTTTTGAATTAGCCTGGTCCTTATTCTATGCTTTTTATCTAGTTCCTTCCCCATTAGAAAGGTTTTCTGGAAACAACAGAAAACTGCCGATAAGGAAGCAGGCTACAGCAGATATAACCACTTAGTTTCTGTCAGCTAGACAAGCACACTTTCCTCCTCCCTCCCTAATGTAATGCCAAAAAAAAAGTGGGGGAAAAAAAAAAAAAAAAAAAAGCATGTTTTCATTCACCAAGTTCCTTCAGTGCTGGAGCTGATAAAACCTTAAACAGGCATCCCGCTGGCGGCAGTGGGAGAAGGGAAGGGACTCTTCTCTTTCTCAGCGGGTACCAAACCAACAGGAAAGGAAGAAATCCTGACATTACCCAGCGCCGTAGCAAGGGCAAGGAAGAAATGGGCTAGAATTCAGGGAAGAAAGGTCTTTGGAGGGTGGTTAAAAGTGATGCTGCAGTTTAAATTTCTGCTCAGAAAGTCCCTGAACTACAGACAGGCAAAAGCTGGGCAGGAGTGATGGAGCAAGGATCACTCGCTTCGCCCAGTGCTCTTTCCCCAAACAGCTACCAGCAAACGTGTAACATTTGACTCCACAGATTCTGTCCTGCCTCCGAGGGGCTGTTTCTCGCGTGGGAAAGCAGGTCCCACAATCAAGCATCCTGGCACTCGGATAGTGGCACGACATGGAGAGAGATGGGTAGGAGTCATCTCAATTTTTTTTTTTTTTTTTTTTTTTTTTTTTACTTCTCTCGTCTTTCTACAGTACCTGCTATAGGAAGTGAGCAACTTTAAACAACCAGCCCATTCAGTAAGGGTAGGCTTCATATTATCTGTTTAAGTAGGATTTATGCTTCGAATCTGCAAGCATTAATATTCATTTATAGTTAATTTTACAGAGCTGTCAGCAAAGTATGCTATGAGGGAACTAACAGTGTGTGTGGTTCACAGTTTTCAATTTAACGGAAGGATATACCCCGAGGGTGTTGATAGGACCCGGTTAAGATGTACAGAAGGCGTGGAAGGAGAAAGCAGCCCCATTCTTCAGATGGGTGTAGGTCAGGAATTTTCCTCTCCCACCTATGGCTCACGACTCTTTTCTCAGAGGAAAGGATGGTCAAAAATATTGGTATGGATCAACTGGTTCTGCACTGAAAAAAAAACCCCAAACCAACAAAACCCCCCCAACATTTTTGCCACTTTGCTTTATTTCTGTTTTATAAGGCATGTACCTAAAGCATGAGGGGGTCATCTCTTCTCTCTAAAGGGGTCTTAAAATAATGAAACATTTCTAAAGGAAATAGTTTATTCTTCACAGTATATTTCATGTTAATAATAAATGAATTTGTGGAATTGGCATGATTTCCATCTGCTTTAACGCTATCTTTTACAAGCCCATACAAAGAGAGATTTCCACAATAGCAATCAGATATTGTTTAAAAAAAAAAAAAAAGTAAATATGTTACTTGGTTTCTCACCTGTAGTATTTATTTGGAGGAGTTGAAACTTCCTCATAATGGTATCAAACCTAAATTGCTCTTTGTACGGCCATGAGGACTGAATCCATATTTCTAAATGTTTCATTTCTGAGGGCTCTGGAAATCAGATTTTGTTCTTTGTGCACCAAAATATTAATAAGTATTGCATATCATTTTTAACTTATCTTTGCTTTGTTTCACTGGGTATGGCTCATAAAAATGTCTCTTACTTTACTTACTAATCTCCAAACTAGGTGAAGCAGCATTAAAACAGAGCACATAAATATAGCAGAAATGTAAATGAAAGAATTGTGGTAACAAGATCTGCCTGAAGAAATCCATACAGACACAGTAATATATATTTCTTCCAAAATATCTTAAATATCTTTTGCTCTACCTCCTGCACATTATAAAACACTCAGGGAATTATAGATCAAGTCCTGGAATACATTTAGATCATTATTTCCAATGACAACAATGCAATTCTTTGAACAGCGTGCATTTCATATATACAGAACAGCAGTAGAATAAATAAGGCATATATTGCACTGGAAAAACGCTACATTTCATGATTCACTTAGGGTTTGGCAGAAAAATAGGAACAGGTAGATATCCTCACAAAATGATTATGAGCTGTCTGGTGAAGATTCTGTCAGTGAATAATTGCAAGCAATAATTTTGTTTTCTGCAATTTAATATAATGTTATACAGGTATATCAGCAATGGAGATAAACAATTCCTGACAAGCCACAGGCCTCAGTTATGTGCCAGTTTAAGGGCAAAGTTTCTGTTTGCTACAGGGCTTGCAGAAACACTGAACAGTACCTTTTGACTCTGAAGACCTGATGGACATCCTCACAGATTTATATGTTGTTCAGAACTTCAACTGGCGAGCACAACTAATTTTGGCAGATCTCAGGTAGCTTCTTACAGGTCTCATGTCTTGTTGTCGCCTTCCTGGTGATGTGCCACCGCCAGCGAGGGCTGGCTTCTCAAAGCTCCTGAAGGCTCTTGCGCTGTCAGCTCTAACTTGACTTTCCTTGGCCATTCCCTGGTCGGAGGTGTCGAAGCCGGTCGCGCACAACTGCCCATGGATCACGCAGGTACCAATGCACCCCAGAGCAGCTATACCATCCACAGGCAAGAGGAGCAGGAATGCAAAAGGACCCTGAATAGGTGACATCGTTGACACTGCTTGGAGCCGTCATCCTTGGCACATCAGAGACCTTGACCTAGGCAGAGCCCCCACGGGAAGATGGGACTGTCCAGGTTTCTGGGGACAGGGAGCGGTGGGGATGGCAGTGGTCCCACCTGTGGGAGGGATGCTCTGCTTGGGAGGAAAGCTCTGCTGGCTCACCAGCAAAATGAAATGAGCAGACCATGTGCCATCAAGGAGGACAAATGGGAGATCGACAAGATCTTCACAGTCACCCTATGGGCACACACCAGAGTCTTACAAGCCTTTCAGGGAAGGATGGACAACCCTCAACAGAGAAATGGCCAGAAACTTCCAAGGTGGCAGCAGCTGGAAATTTGACATTTCCCACAAAACGACAAAATCCCCTTCTCAGACTGTGTTTCTGCAATTACGGAATAGGCACGGGGACCACAGGTATAGGGCCTTGGAAACAGGTGAGGAAGAGGATGTCCCATCAGGGGAGGCATCAGAGTTTGCTGACCCTTAACCAACAGCATATATGAAGAAAGTAAAGGAAGATGGTTGTCACTTGAGGCTTTCTCCTGTGGGGGGTGAAGGCACCTGGAGGTTCAGAGGTGCCTGGAGGGGGAGAGGTGGTGGAACTGGAGGAAATTCCTATGACTGGAAAAAGGCAAATGTTGTACCTGTCTTCAAGAAACAGGATCCAGTTTGACTTCAGTTCCTGAGAAGGTTATGCCATTTCTAAGAACATGCTGATGGCTGGATTTATTTTCAATCTCTGGTGTCTTAAAATACATTGTTCAATAATAAGATACTCTAGTGATCATACAGCGGAAGGGTCCTCATGGGAATAGGATGTGTCTGAGGCAATGCAGAAGGGACAAGCCATAATCTCACTGGACTGACCGTTCCTGCTGTCCAAAGTTATTTATCAGCTATAGAAAAGACAGATACAGGAGACCTGAAATTTCAGGCTGGAAGCGGGCTTAGCTATGGTATATCAGAACTACAGGTCCACTTTAAAATGGGGAAGGGCTAGAAAAACATGAAGAAAATTCATTAAAATTGGTACAAGACAGCTGATACACTTCATGCCTACATGCTTGGGTGTCATTAGGTATATGCTAATCATTAGGATTAAGGTTCATTACATACCACTAACGACATTGTCTGTCTATGGAACCAGTGAGCCACGTGGAAGAATGTTCTTTAGATTGCCCAGATGACTGGAGTGAGCACTGAAACACCCCAAAAATCTGCATCATCTGCCACATTTAGACCATTGGGACTATTTGATCTAGGAGTACTTTTGGTAGACCTGTCAATGGCCTGAAGTACCAACTCCCGGGGATCAGTTGAGTCTCACTGCACAAAACAGAACAAACAAAAAAACCTTAAATCCTGTGGTGATCAAAAACCATTTATTGTGGAAGCTTTATTAGTAGGAATTTGTTCAGGTACATTTCTGTCATGCTGAAAACAGCTTGCTCTAGATTAAATTAATTTTTTTGGGTATGTGATTTGGAGTCACCGACATGAAATCAAAAGCGATAAATATCCATAACTGGATGTTGGACCAGTTTTCCTACATTGGGCAGCTTAATTACCTTCACCCTGATTTGAAGAGCTCACCCTTAACAACTTTTTGGCTGTGTATCTTTATAAATCATGTTTTCACAAATCTTGATATTAAAAAAAGCCCTCATAATAAAGTGCTACAGAAATCATGGATGCTTTACCAATTTTTTGTGTGGCCTACTTTAGAGGTTAGTTTAATTTAGGTGATATTTGATTCCCCACTGTTGATATTGTCTTGTGTTGCTTTTCTTTTTTTTTTTTTTTTTTCTTCTTTTGCTTCTTGTAGAGATTAGCTTTATATAAACATGTTATCCATAACATAAATCAAAGTAGCTGGAAATAGTAATATAGTATGGTCATGTATATTCATGGTTGTTTGATGAAGGAAAGACATTAACATATTTCTAGATTCTCTGTCATTCCCTTCCTTTTTTTTTTTTTTTAAGAAAAAAGAGAGAGAAGGAAAATGTTCTAGTAAATTCATGTATTTATGAGAATAAAATTATCAAAACAGGTAAGCCGATAACTCACTTTTTCTCTCTAGTTTGGTGATTTGTAAACTAATGAGAAAAAATGTTTTTCTGGTTCCATCAATCAGTGATGTAGCAGATTTTACTCTTATAATTAAGCGCAGTTTTTCCTTCTCCCCTTCAACATGGGGCATGCAAATGCTTTTGAAGTAACCACCAGCACCACTTTGGCGGGCAGCAGCACCCACACCGGGGTGGCAGAGCTTGCAGCGGTCCAGCGCACATTGTCAGGCGGATTTTATTTTTTCCAGGCGTCACCTGCCAGTATTGTTCACGTCGAGTTTATTATCTGTTGCTTAGGATTATAGCTGAGAGACATCCCTTTGCGCAAGCTCTGAGTTGTAAATGTGTCGTTATCCAGGCGAAGGGAAGGACGGCATCTCATCTGGGGAATTTCGCCCTGCGGCATTAAGATGTGCCCGGACTGTTGCCGAGCACTCGTCCCGCCCTGGGATTCTTCTCTGATTTTTATACCGAACAGCCGCGCTGGGGATAGGTATCCCATGGCACTATGCCCTCTGTGCTCCTATTAGATGACTCTACTGGTCAGGAGACTTTAAAAAATGATGGCAAATCTTCCTTCACCTATTTACAAAATCTCAGTCATTCTGACCAACTTGACGCAGGTTTCTGGAAAGCCCAAGGTCTCCATCGCATCTGAGGATCTCCTGTGAGCTGGCCCAGGGGGAACCAGTTTCTACAGCCACAGGTGACAGGCGGCAGGGCTGCGCACTGGGCCGTGCATGAGCCGTGTAATGGGAAGCCAGGCTGTGCAAGGCGAGGTCAGCACGTCCCAACAAACTGGGTTTACTGCTCCTGCACAGAAAAACCAGTTCCTGCTTGTGAGGGCTTCTGAGGAGTCCCCCCGGAGAGAGGGGGAAGGGAGTTTCACTGGATATGAATGTTGAAATTACTTCATGAGTGTTGAAACGATTGGCTTATTTATTACTGAAGTTAAATGACTGACTCGAGAAATCTCAACAGACCACCTTTCAGCAACATAAAACTATAACTTCCCACGGCTTTAAATATGTTATACTTAATCCACATGAAACTGATTTATTTTATTTTTTTCTGGTAGCTCTGGCTCTGTCTGAGGTGGAGCGGATCAGAGATTAGATTTTCTATTCCATGTAATATCTGTGATTTGACAAAAACAGGGGAGAGGTCATTCATTCATTTGTGAGTGAAAAATTGGAGTTTTGAAAGTTTCCTGAAGAGGGGAAAACTTAAGGAGGAAAAAAAAAGAGGGGAAAAAAAAAAAAAGAAGGAAGCTTAGCAATAATCGTGAAATTGCAAAGCCTGGAGTGAGCTGGGGGCTGGGATCCACGTTCAGGGTGGCTTTCAGCCCCTCGCTGTTCCCACGTCCTCACAGCACAGGGCAGAAACCAGGAGACCCAGAACACGAGATTTTGGTTTCTGCTTCCCATCAGAGTACCTCTGGGCTCTGAGAAAGCCACGGGAGCTCTCCAGGTCTCCGCAAGCTTGAGAAGTAGGAGGGAAGCCCTGAGCAGACCTGAGGTTCCTTCGCAAGGCTTTCATTACTGCGTTGCTGTTGAACAAGATAAATGAAGTGAGACTTACCACTGCAAGCTTAGATAAGCATGAAGAAAGGAAAAACTGACAATTACCAGTTTGATCTAATAGTGTAATAATGTAAGAAACTGAATTTAATACACAGTGAAACAATATGAGGCAATGGAGATACTATAATTAAGGAAATAACTTAATACATACATGTTTAATTAAAAACACCATTTATCTAAGAACATGCACTCTGTTTTGAATAGTAATTTGAAATCACTAAAGCTCTAGTTGAACAATATAATTTTCATTTAATACTAATCTTGGACCTGCACATTGAAGGCATTCAGCGCAGTGGAAATTAGATTTCAATGAATTGTATAATGGTTTATCTCTCGGATCCCAAACTGTGAAAAGCAACGCGGATCACGGAAGCCCAGCACATAATTGCCCTTATTGCATCGTGTTAAAGTTAGCATTTAGCAGTGCCCAGCTTCGGAAATAATATTGTCAGGGCTGTCACTTGTAATCTCTACAGCTTTGGAAAAAGCCCCCCCCAAATTTTATTCCAAGATGGAATTTTGAATTGTCAAATTCCTCTTTTCTTGCCATTTTTTAAAGCTGTATTCACTTCGAATGAAATCATAATGAATAAGTCTAGTTGCTCTGTATTTCTTTTGATGTTTTATACTGTATATTTATAGAAAGCAGAAAAAATAGGATAGTAATGAAAAATTAAAGCATTCCTTTAATGGTCTTCTCTTTTTGTCTCTTTTTTTTGTTGTTATTGTTGTTATTGTTTGATGGTTTTTTATTTGTTTAGTTGTTTTGTGTGTGTTTTTTCCCTTTAATAAAATATTCGGAAAAAAACATACACATTTTACCAAATCCTTCCAAAACCAACAGTCAAATAAAACTTGTCCATGCAAACTCAGGCAATATGAGAAACAGAAAATTACGATTTCAGAATGGGACAGGGAAGCTGTATTGATGGAATGATGTTTTCCAAGGCATTTCTGATCTGTTCCAGAAACAGCGTGGTCCTTAATCACTTAATTATCTCATTGCATTCATTCTCTTCCTACTTTTTTTCTGTTTCTGTTATAATTTTGCAAGAATTAGAAAAAGACTTGTAGCATTAAAATCTTTGTTTCAGTGTATAGAAAAGCTCCTAGAATGTGATGTTCTTTCTTTTAAATCATCAAGCTTGACGTCAGATTTCTTACTAGAAAACCTAACCTGCTTATTGAAAAGAATAAGGCATTTCACTGACTTTTATTAGAGTTTCCACATGTCCTCTCTTATTGTCTCAGCTGGGCATTTAAGCTGCTTCCCATAGAGTTGGAAATGCTATTTGTAAACATTGCTTTCTGACATTCGGATTTTCGATGTCATTGCAAAGCTGTGTACCTTCCGGAGGTGTATTCCGTGCGCTGATGGAGCCGATGTCATCTGCAGTGCATTCTTTCACCTCGTCCCCTCCTTTTAGCGTGGGGATTTTGAATTAAATATATGATAGCAACCTTCCACGGGTGCGTATCATGAAAAATATAAATGACAGATGGAAATGCTGATGGTGGTGGCAATCCTGGGGAGCGAGCATTCCACACTGTCAGGCTGAGCAGTGAGAAATACTTTTCTGCACGTGGGAAACTCCCGTTGAGATGTGAAAGCAGGAATTCCTGCTGGGGTTGGTTTTGGGTAGCAAAGCCATCAGATACAGTGAAAAGTCAGTATCTTCTGCCTGTGCCTATCAGCCTCGTAGGATGGGGCTGGAGCCTGACCTCAGCTCAGTGCTTGTTGGGAAGCTGGTGTGCAAGAAGACGTTGATGTATTGCAGTAGTGTCTACTTCTGATGGTTTACTCTGTCTTGGACTAGGTAATCCCTTCAAGGGCTGTCTCCCAGATTTCTAGGAGATAGCATTACTTCCCTCAAATTGGGAGATAACAGAGATATTTTGGAGCGGTGTGTCACTCACATTGATTTATTAGAACAAAACAGAGTCTTAGCCAGCAGTGGTCGTAAAATGCACATGAATCGCTGTAATTTAGGTTCCTCATTTACATGAAAATTAGTTCCTTCTGAGAAAGATTCTGTGTGAAGCAGACATTTGAGCTTTAATAATCTGTGCTTTAATAGATCTGAGGCATCAAGGGGCCCTCTTGAACTGTTTTTTGTTCTCCACTGTGCTACGAAAATAAAGTGCGTGGAAGCCGCAGACTTCTGCGCTGGATGCTATGCAGAGAGAAGGTGGGTGTTGGAGGCTCTTCGCAATACAAACCAGGCACTCTGGGCTTGCCACGCGGCCTTGGGCACGTTGCTTACCTTTGAAGCTGATCATCGGTTTTCTGTGAGAAAATGCCAACTTGTTTAAAATGGAAATGGTAAGAAGGAACTTCTTTTGATTAATTTGCTTTTCTAGTGTTCAGGTTTGTTTGATTTGTTTGACAAATGGCCACATCTCTGGATTCTTTCAAAATGTAAAACTAATTTTTATTTGAAAGTTTGGAGTAAAATAAGCCAGAATATCAACAAAAGCTTTTTAAGTTTGTTGAAATTAAAAGTTTCAGGGGATCCAATCCAACCTGAGGGAACTTTAACTCTGAAACATCTCCATTTAAGCATTTAGTCCCAAACTCAGGATAGATATTCCTCCCAAAATCCTTGTAGAGCTGTTGATCTGTTTTTACTATGCTCTATTTAATCATGCTCCAACCTCAGACTCTCCCCAGATTAAATGTTTGCTTCACTGTAGAGAGAGCAGCAGATGTTCTAAATTCTATTTCTTTTTGAAACTAGATTTTTGTCCTTGTAACTTCGGCTTCTGTTTCTTTTTTAGGTTCTCTCTCTCTCTTCCCCTCCCCTCTCAAAAAAAACCCCCAACCAATCAAAAAAAACCCACAAAAAACAACCAACAAAAAAACAAGCCCAAAAGACCTGAGCCCTCATCATTTGCTTGATCAGAAAAATACCATCCCATTTGAGGACTTGACTGTGGCATGGGACATGGCTCCATCCAACTGAGACTTTCTGTTGAGTTTTCATTAAATTGCATGGTAAGACTCCAGCTATTTTTCAGCTGGGACTGAAATGTCTTCTGTAGCTGCGTGCCAGCTAAAACCTCAGAGAGCTAAAACCTCACTGCTTCCATACAGCATGGCCAACCCTTGCCTGGTTCTTACTGAAAATCTGCTGTCTCTTTTCCCATAAGGCTGATAATTTTCATATCCCAGTTATTGAGTGCCAACTAAAGTTGTAGATTCTTCTTTTTGCCCTATAACTGCAGGTGGGGCTGATGAAATACAGTAATCTGGATGGCATTGAGAAAAGTCTTGCATGTACCTGTATTTGAATGAAATAAAGTCACTATTTTTCTTGTTGGCTGTGTATTTTAAAAGAAGCATCATAAGTGAGATGGTAAAGTCATTAATAAGTATGTGATCTCAATGACCGGCATGTGGGAAAACAGATTTTCTGTAAAAAATTAATTTACCTAAATAAACCTGTGCAACCGAAGTCATGCATATCACTGGCAGCGTAACACCCATGAAATCACTGCTCACCACAACCAGAACAACGCAAGGCCCCGCGGGACTCCCGATTCACTGTGCATGTAGAGCATTTCAGGCACTGAATTAGCTATGGGAGGAGACCAAAAACAGCTTCCAGAAAGCTGGCTGATTTTCTAGCTAGAAAAGCAGTCGCAATAAAATAATGCATACTTAAATGTTTCAGATCCTTCATCAACCTGATAAAATTATCAACAGCTTTCATATTCTTTATTCCATAATTACGTCTCCTACATGCTAGCTATTAAGCTCACATACATTTAAATGGCTGAATGCTCTGCTGCCTGGTCCATCCTAGAGAGTTGTGTTGGGCTAATTAAATGGTTTGAGAAACTCCCTAGCCTAGTTGCTCAAAGATGTACTATACCTCTGCCTTTGTGTTAGTACGAGCCTGTGATTCACTGAAATGAAGCTAACCCATTTCAATGAGGTCTATAACGATTTAAATGTCCAGGCATTAGGGTACTGTACCAATTTAGGAAACTGGTCTTTTAAACCAGATTAGTTATATCAAGGTGTTTATCCATTTATTTCTAAATGAACTGCTGTCTCTAAACAGAACTTAGTGACAGGTAACTGCAGGAGACAGTCTGTCCCAAGAACCACTTCTCCCTTTTGAATATTGCCCAGGCTAATAGCTGGATTTCTGTTTACTAGGCTTAAACAGCATCAAGGAATTGCTTGTTTATTACAAATGCAATTGAGAATCTCATTTAGATTGTTAGCAAGCCCATCACAGGTGAAATTCAGATTGTTATTTCTTGGATGTTTGGGTTTTTTTTTTTTTTTCTTTTAGCCTCTTAAGGATAGTATATTTAAATAATCCCTAAATCTGAAAGAATTCACACTTTGGGGAAAAAAAAATGGGATTAAAAACAGCTGATAGGAGAACACTATTGCAAAGTAGTTCTGACTGGAACCAGCCGAGCCCTGTAAAATCACTTCGAGTCTGGGAACCAAAATACTCACTTCTGTTGAATCATGAAATGTGGACCTAGCTGAGACATGCAGCTTTGCAGCACTACCCACAGCCAGCCAACACCTCAGGTAATTACTTGTAATTCTCTATCCATAAGGGAATTTGATTTTATCACTGCTTTGCTTGCTAACATCCCCCTCTGCTCCAAAGTTGCTAACCACCATTTCCTCTCAGATTGTCAAACTGATTAGTGTAATTAAGTTAAACTTAGGCTGCCACCTACAGTTGTCGGTGGCAAAGCCATTTTAGGGAGTTTGCACCTTTGGCCCATCACAGCTGACACGACCTTGCCTTTCCTGAAAAGTCACTGTCATCTTCCCTTGGAGGAAGAAAGGCCAGCATGAGCTTCTTGTGCTGGAGCTGTTGTAGCTCTCTCTCTCTCTTCGCTCTCATTTTGAGCAAGGCGTGAAGGTAAGACTTGGTAGGTAGGTGATCTGCAATGGTTTAGTGACCTCTGAGTTTTCCCTGCTAGCTAAAATATCATGGCTAACCCAACCAATTGGTAAGGAAAGGACATGGCAGCCCATGAGCTGGCAGCTCTGAAGGCCAGAGACCTTTGGCAAAGGGCTGTGATAAGCACTGGGTGCCTGCAGCCCCTCTCGGTAGAAGACACGAGGACATTGCCCCAGCTCCATTGGGGCAGTGAGACAACTCCTGCACAGCCGACCCATTTGGGTCAGGAGTGACCTCTAGTACGGAGGCAATGACAAACACCTGGGCATCATCTTCTTTCAGAAGAGGACATGGGATCATTGCTTTAATCCTCTTACCACTGGGCAATAAACTACATGGGTATATCAGGATGTTTTCTAGCAGCATAACTGGGTCAACGAGATGCACGGGAAACTGGTGTTTTGAGGACAGCAATATTATTAAAGTGATGTGATCTCTGTGTCAAGAGTAGCTCGGGGGGCCAGGTGATGGGGAACTTGCAGTGTTCCCTAGTTCTCTTTCACTGACATTTAACCTATAAAAATGCTCTCATTTCCAGCTGTATACTTTGATATAAAATGGTAAAAAATAAGTTTAACAGCCTTCTGCAGTTTTCTGTTGGCTTCCCATCTGTCAAGTCTTTCTTTTATAGTTGAGCTAGCTAGCTTATATTAGTCATTTGGGAGGTACTGCATTGATTTACATTACAGCGTGTCATAAACCAGTATGCGATGAATCTAGTGTGCTAATAAAAGCTAATGATACAAGTAGAACAATATAAGGTGGGACAATGCTAATGTTATACCTTTCTGAAAACATATAATTAAACCTTCCTCAAGCTTTCTACTACTCTATGTGGGTTTTTCCCCATAATCTCAAGGTTACATTTACATACTATTTTTAAAAGGGTTTAGTATTTTTGTTGAATTCCTCACCACAAAGGAGGATAGTGGTGCATGTATTTTTTAAAATCCACAATTGATTTGTTCTGTAGGTAACTTTTCAATTGTTCTAGCTACAAAGAAAATTCTCACTTCAATGGAAATCATTGCTGGTTTTCACTGGCTGAGTATCTGGTCCTCTGTCTTATTGATTTTAGTATTTAAAAACAAAATGCTGTGCTTTCTCCACCAGAAAACAAGGGAAAGAAGTTCCAGTCTGAACATGGAAGTAATTCTCAGTTTCTGTGTGTTGACACAGTGATGCACAGGCATACTTCACATATTAGGTCTGGCAGGAGAGAAGCTTAGCAGAATTTCAGGTGTCAAGAACAAATAGTGTTAATTAAAATGATATATTTGGTTGTCCTCCAAGGTCCTCTACTCCAATTCTATGACAACATGCCACAAAAATATCGGGGCATTTTTTTCCCAGCTGCCCCTATGATAAAGCAAGTACTTTTCCAGTTGTTCGGTGGGTGAAGTCACTCCATCTCCTGTGATACAAAGGGAGACCTTGTGATTCTCCCTCTACTAATCCACTCTTCCTTGGAGATCTTGTCCTGTGTGCAGAGAGACTGCTGGGGGCTACCCACAATATACATAATCCACGAGTACTCGGCATTACACATGGGCTAATACACATAGTATATAGTTACCAGGTAATTAGGCTGAGTGTTAATATGTTCATTACCCCCATGATGGGGAAATATTGGTCTCTGTTGCTCTTCGGAATGAGCCAATGCTTGAGTTGCTGTCCTCTTATTCTTTGCTTTTATTTTTTTCCTTAACATTTAAAATATTTTTAAAAAGGTTTTAAAACCTTTAAATATCAATATTTTTCTCTTGAGTTGCTAAGTATTACCATCTGAAATATTTATTTTCTATGTTTTTATTTTTCTTATCTTGTGTGGTACTAATTCAGATATATTTGCACAGCTGAAAATCCCACTGTGTCCACAACCAAAATGGATTTTGGGTCACAGACAACTGAACCAGTGGGATGCAGGTTACGTTTTCATTTTCCCTTGTTTTATGACATAGTAAATCACTGTTACTGCTATTAGAAAGCAGATTAGGTCTCTCTCTTATGGATCTGCAGAGAAGGAAGGAGGTTCATTTTACAGTTTGTGTAAGGGCGATGCATATGTGCAACTCGTGTGCAAGGAGCTAGGGAAGTTGTGAACATGCCCCTAATTGTCTCTATAGGATAAGACTAATATTTAGATGAAGGAAGTGATCAGTTCCTGCCCAAAACCATATGGGAAATTTTCCATCTCTAAAGCAAACAATCTCCTCAGCAATGGTGCTCTTTTGCACCTATTCCCGTGCAGAACGGTGCCAGCTCTCATGATGTTGGAGGAGAGTGCAGGAGCATGCAAATTCATATATCCCCTGAGAATTTGGAGGTTTTTTAGCAAAACCTGCATCAGCCTCTCCCTCTCCACCTTTAGATGTGAAAATAGTCAAATATTCTGCTATGCATCTTTTCTCCCTCCCTTCCTGAGAAGCTATGTGGCATAGGCTCCCCCACCAACGCTTTGCCTGCTAGCTTATGCTAGAAAGGTTAATAATGGAGAGAATGTGTGATGAGCCTTAGCTAACAGATTTTCCCAGAGAGAATAAATCAGAACGAGCCTGCTTCTCAGCTATCTTTCCCATTGAGATTCAAAGCCCTGGTGGCTGCTTCAATTACTAATTATAAGTTACATTCAGCCATGAAGGGAACAGAACAACAACAACCATGTGACTTATGTGAATAATCACACTTTGCTTCTCCAGCTTGAGTTTGGATTGCTGAATACTGATGGACTGTAACAATTTCTTGTCTTTGGGTCAAAGAAAAGGAGGAAAATCTGTAAATAAAAAAAAAAAAAAAAGGAAAAGGAAAAGGACATAAAAAATGTAGAGGAATGTGAAAGAAAGTTAACCTAAACCTGCTTGATATTACAAGCTGAATATTAGGCCAAAATTACCACATAAGTGTGTGTTCACCAGGGGTTTTTTGGTGGGTTAAGAGTAGTGGAAGAGTGGGAATGACACAATAAGTTTTCCAGGACTCCTCTTTTCTTTTATTGTGGCTCCTAAACTCGGTGTGTCTCATTTTCCTCCATCTTGAAGACTCCTTTCTGGTCTCCCACTCCTTATCTCACACTAGCAGCTTAATATTCTCCAGCAGTTTCTTTTCCCGTCCTGCATTGTTTCCACCCACTCCAGGCCACTGTATCTTTTTGATTATTCACCTACTTCTGTTGTAAGATGTTACTCCCCATCAACTTCATCCATCTCAATTTTCATCTTCATTCTTTGACTCTCTACTTTGATCTCTAATTCTGTGTCCCAGTTGATGCATCACCATTAATCCAAGTCCATAATATAATTACAGATTCATCTTTGCCCTCAGCTTGCTCTTCTCCATTCTCTGTCCCTGGCTGTACTTCTTCTCTAGCCACTATGGTGATTTGGCTTATGCCCCTCACCGCATCTCTCTCCCTTTGGAGTCCCATCTTTGCTATCATTTCTCCAGTCCCAACTACATCATCCTGAACTCAACCCTGCCTTTCTGGATGTCTTTTTAGGAGTTTTGTGTCAAGTAGAGATCTTACTTCTAGCAGAAGCTGAACTACCTGTTGGCATAGCAAATAAAATGGGGTGTACTGGGTTCCAAGAAAAGATGGGAGAAGATGTCTTGGCAATGCAAGACAGACTGAAAACCGCTTTTGTGGACAATGACTTAGGTATTCAGAACAGTGACAAAGTCAAAACACTTCATCTTACTTATATCTACAGGATTTTGGAATTGTTCACATTTACTATTTCAAAATTGTGATGTTATAGGCAAATCAAATGTCAGAATAACAGAGGACGCTGGGAAATTTCACCCAAGACATTTACGGGGTAGCAGAGCTGGCAAAGAGGATGTTAGCTAGTGCCTTCAGTGCCCCAGCTCAAAGTCCTGCTTTCCATCTTGAAATGCGGTTTTACACCAAGGAAACAGGATATGAGATTGAATGGTTCACACGGAAGCAAATTTTCCTTGCCATCAGCCCTGGAGGTGGGGTGGTAAACGCTGGCAGGAGAGAGGAAACAAACAACATAAAGTGCTAATTCAGTCTTGCTTTATTCACCCAAAGCAGTCTGCTTTGGGTTAAAAGAAACCGAAGGGAATCAGGAGCCCAAATCCATGATGCAAGCTGAGTCTGACTGCTTTGAGGTTGAGATCCTCTTAAGGCCCCAGTCTAAGAAATTGCAAGAAATATCATGCAACATGGCCAAAAACAGTGGAAACGTCACATCGGTTTGGCTGCTTTAAGTACTTTCTGATTTACACACTTAGAGGGCTGTAGTCTGATGTCCTCTGTGTTTGGGTTTTTTTTCTGCATAAAATTTGGTTTTCTTTTGTGTTCAACAAAATGGAATCTTTTAACAGAGCATTTGAAACAGGGAAAGGATGGACCAAGTGGTCTTGTATAAAGATAATCACAACCACCTGAAATTATGTAGGCATAAGGTTGTTGTTGTTGTTGTTATTGTTATTATTATTATTGTTGTTATTATTATTATTATTATT
>VXBL01005078.1:103342-141094 GCA_013400195.1 Aramus guarauna | reverse complement strand
ATTATTATTCCTTTGTTATCTATTAGACTGTCTTTATCTCAACCCACAAGATTTTTTTCCATTCTCTTCCCCATCCCACTGGGGGGGCGGGATGAGCGAGCGGCTGCATGGTGCTCAGTTACCGGCTGGGGTTAAAACTTGACAAAAAGTTTGATATCCCTCAGACAAAAAATATTTTAAAGTGATCAACTGTTCATCAAATATTTACTGCTGAGAACAAATTACAAGGTAAAAGATGGTCAAAAGCCACCAAAATAATGTTAAATTATATGAGTAAGAGAGACGTCAATTTACTTTAGTGTCTGATGTTTAGGAGCAAACACTGATAAAAGATGAAATGCTTGAAAATCTTTATGAAAATCAGTGCTGTACAAAATTGCCTTCTTTGGAGCATTTCTCATCTGTGTTTGCAATAGGACTAAAATTTTGCCTTTTCTTTTTTTCCTTTTTTTCTTTCTTTTTTTTTTTTTTTTGGATCAATCATAGATGTAGGAACAACCACATCAGCAGTTTTGTCACCAGAGAACTGAAGAAAATATTCAAACATGTACTTAGTCTCAGCCTCGATGATATTTGAGGGTAGTTAAAAAGCCTTTTCAGTGAGAAATTTGATGCAATTAACCAGCTTCCGATTTGCTGTATCAGCAAATCACGTATTTGTGCAATGTAGACAAATGCTGACACACAGCTAAGAAAGTTTACTGAGTTTACTGGTAGAATGAACTGAATAGATTAAAACTGTTTTGATGCAGAATCTGTAAAATAAGCTTGTTGATTAAAAAAAAAATAATCTCTCACGTATTATTCAAATACTGTAGTTCAGTAGACGAACTTGTAGAGATCCAGCAGAGGCGGTTCATTAATACGGCAAGATTCATCCCGGCTTTTAAGCAACATTTAAGCGCCATATTTTGGTAATGGTCTTACTAATCTGATTCATGCATGATTATTTATGTATTCATTTTCACACTACAGAAAGCTATGCCGTCACTCTTGCTCCCAGACCCCATCCTGGTCTGAGGACAGAGGCATCTGCCTCATCATACTTTATATGTGCTGTTCATGGCGCACAGCTTTCTGCTGAGCCTTGGACAGCAAAGTTGTCTTTCTTTGCATCGGTGACACTTGAGAATGTTGTCACAAATTAATTAAAGGTGTGAAGCGAATGCATTAATTAAAACCCATGAACACCTGTATGGATCCTCTCAGTCATAACTCATATCGTATTAAATTGCTTTTGCATAATAGCAGACCTACTTTGGGATTGAACAGACCTGTAAAGGGTGCTTATGAAAGCAACAAGAAAAAAAATTCCCTTGAAGGGGTTTTGGCTTTGCGATAGCCTTGGAACATGGCCCAAGCTCATCAAAAAGTATGAGAACATTTTAAGCACACTTGGGACAAGATAATTTCAAATGAAGGTGACACTTGTGGTCTGAGACAGCTAGTGAAACACCATGATTTTGAGAGGGTTCTGCTTGGGGACTTAAGATTTAGTAGCATGTCAAACTCAAAGTCAACACAGCAGGATTTAATGCTGTGTAAATGGGAGCCAAAGACAATGCCCTCATGAATCCACGTGATAGATGTGCATGCATTTCCCACAGCTGTATTCTCTAGCACCGGAGTTCTGCTGTGAAATAACAATCATTTCTAGGAAAAAGAAAAACACTATTGATTTTCAGTTCTCAGTGAAGCTTTCTGAAGTATTTTTATATGAGAGAAAGCCTTTACAGTTTTTAAATTTAAATCCTCATTTATTTTTTTTAATCTGTTCAAGTGAACTAAAATTGTGAGCACAACCAAAATTGGATGGTGATGACCAGCTTTTAAGACTGATCCTTAAAGGAAATATTGAGTAACAAATGACTAATATATCACACAGAAAGACATACAGGGCCCAAAGCAGGTGCAATATATCTGATAGTCATTGGCAGCTTGCTTCATCGGGTGGTTTGCAATAGTTGTGCGAAGTTCACTTGCGACTGCTTTGGTTTCCATTAACTGCATATTGTGAGAGCTAAAGGATTTCACCTGGCAACTTTCAGCTCGACCGAGCAGTTGAAAGATGTAGATAAAACACGCTAAACATTACAAGAAAACAAAGTGGTGTATTGAAATATTTGAAAACATTTTTTGCACAATAATTGTGTCATGCTTTAGCGTGGTAACACTTGCTGAAAGTAGAGAGGTGTTTTATTTTATGAGTTTCAATGCAGTTGACTTTACTTCTTCCTATTTCTTATAAACTTGACAGTTTATGCTTGGGATGTGAAAGCTGCCTGCCTCTTCCTACCAGGGCACCTATCCTCGTATCAAGCAATGGTACCATTTCTTTAACAGGCATGATGCGTATTCTCTATTTCCTTTCATCCAGACTCCTCTCTAGAACTCTTATTTTAGCGACATCCTGTTTTCCCCAGTTTCATATCTACGTGATGTCTGCTTTCCAAAAAGGCTGTATTCACACTAGCTAAAAGTACGTTGACTTTGCGCCTGTTCTTTTACACTAGTAATACATGAAGGCTGTTGCACTTTACTGGGAACGTACTAATTAGGACTGAACGGAGTTTTTTTAATCAGATGTCATTAATTCAGATTTCTTTTTGATCAGGAAACAGTTTCAGCAAAACCAGATTGCTTGGAGGATTGATTTCAATTAATCTTTTATTGAAAAACTTAATAAAAAGTTTTGAAATTGTTGAAAAATCACTTTTCTTTTCTTTCCTAGTGAATAATATTTCATTTTTGGCTAGACTGAACTTTTGTTTAGGCACCTCAGTTAATGATACAGTACATACACACTGGAAAAGGACAGAAATCTAAGTGAAATATTTCAAAAAGATGGAGCAAAATAGGTTAGGAGTTGAGGTTCTTTCCTTTGCTGTGCAGCCTTCCCTTTCCCATATTAAGAGAAGAAAGCACCTCCGAGATGCGTTTGCCTTGGTTCTCCACCGTGTTTGTTCACAGACTTGTTAAAAACCTCAGTGTAGTGCTTACTGCTTGTGGCAAAGCCTCCTGTGATGAAATTTAGGCGTGTTAAATCCTTCTGTCCCCTTAATTCCTTTGGCAGCAATTGGAGACACAAAGACTTTATTGTCAGTGAAATTATACCAGCTCTTAAATGGTTTGAAAGAAGCGGTGCTTTCTGCTGTTGTGCAAAAGAACTAAACAAACTAAATGCTTATAAACAGTCTTAGCAGTTCTCAGGGATGAAATCTCATTTCATGAAGACTTGCCCCATTTCTAGGGTTTTCTTCTTTTCTTTTTCTCACTGAAAAGAAAGAAAAAGAGAGAAGAACTAAAACGACAAGCCAAAGTGCCTATTTGTTGATGTTTCCATTTTCTTGCTATGCTACAAAAAAAGGTCGAGGGCAGGGGGGGGGAAGAGAGTTTTGTGGATCTTGTGAAGTCTTGTGGCAAGAAGCCTTTTAAAATTAAGTTAAATTAAATTATTTGAAATGTGACCTTTGGCAAAATGTTTCGGTCTTTGTCATCCCCTTTCCATTCCTCCTGCCTCATTGCTGTTCCCATTTGTAGAGCACAGCTAATTTAGAGCATCTGCCTCTGAACATTATGAGGTTGTTATCACGAACGCTGCTGTGCTGGAGAATATTTCTGTGTAAAAGCAGAATCTGTCATTTGTTTGACGGAGACTGCAAGTAGTCTGTGCCAGACCAGACGGTGCTCTCATCAAGCAGCAAGACAGCCGAAACTTAGCAAAACCGGTTTGCTGCAAACATATCTGTAGGGAGTTTAACGAACGGTAAACCCGGGAGCTGGTGGCCCAGAGATTGGCACTGACACTGCGGCTCGATTTTGAGGATGAAAGGTATACCGGAGTCAAATAGATAAGGAGAGACATCTAAATAGCTTCAAAGAATTACGAGGAAGAAGGTAGCTGGCGATAGGAGCCTACACGAGCTCCCCGGCGAGGCTGCTCATTAATTGGGGATCTGTTGAGATGTTCACAGAAGAAAAGTATGGGGTGTTTGGTTGGGAGGGACGGGCACTGCCTTCATGGCAGTGTTCTTCTGTTGGAATGGTTTTAGCAGTAAGAGAGGACTGAGGAACTCTGATTTTGGCATCAAGCTTGCTTTGGCACTTTGGAAATTACATTTACACACAGATGCAAAGTTGACAAACACCCAAAGGAGCACCACATTTTTGGGGCTGCATTAAGGGCCGTGTACATTTGCTGTGGTGAGTCATTTTGCTGCTGAGGATGACTATGAAGCCAGGATGAAGCCAGGTACTTCTTCCTGATACACAGAGAAAACAAAGCCAAGGGAAGAGTTTGAGTTGTTTGTATCCCAGAGCCATTTCATAGACTGCCGACTTTTGAATAACCTCAACACGTTGAAGAGATTAGTTTACCGAAGTTTTGGAAAGCCAGAGTGTAATAAATGTTTTCCCAAAGCATGGACTGCAGGTACCACAGATTTGCAGAAGTGGAGGAATCCACCTGAATGGTAGCTGGTTCTTTCACGGTGTTTTCTGTGAAGAATGAACAAGCCCATCCCCCTTTATAGGTCATTTCAATATATTTAGCTTTCACTTTGTAGCTAAAGAAAAAAAATCTCCAAGGTCAACTGTTCAGAGACTGATACTGTTTACAAACTTTTATTATTCCCAGAATCAGAACAAAACAGAAATCTGAAGTTTCTTTACAACAGTATTTTAAAAGCTTGGTTTTAATCTTTCTGCCTTATGAAGTTCTATAAATAGGCCCGTATTATCCATGAATTTTCTTTTTCTTTCATAAAGCAAACTACCCCTGTTGCTATGCAGTTGTTTGCTAAGCTCTGTCTATTCTTACTTGGTATCGTCTCCCACAGAAGTTTCAAAAGTTTTGGAGGTCAGAGTTCATTTTCATTCCGTACTTTTCTGCTGGTACGATAGCACAGGATGAAATTACTATGTGCAAAACAGCCTCAAAGCAACCCAAAAATGTCCGAACTACAGGCAAATGCTAAACCTAGTAACCAAATCATCCGGTGCCTTTGGGGATATTTTAACTTCGATGTGGACCTGCAAGGTTGTGATCTGAAAAATGCAGGTGCCCGTCATGTGGTTTCAAACGCAAAGGGCAGTCAGGGCAGCCCCAATAAAGTCAATACCTACAAGCTCAGGTACGGCTAAGCCTGTTAGATTGATGCCATGTATTTTTATTTATGTTTGTTTCTTTTTGTGTCTCTGTTTCATTTATTTTTCACAAAGCACTTCCTGTATCTGTTTGTCTGAGATATCACATTTCTGCTAAGTCCAATTATTTGTGCACATTTCTTTTTCTGCCATAATTCTGTCCTCTCTGGTTTTGATCTCTTGCAAGAATATACACTTTTATTCCTCTCCTACCTGGGAAAAAACAGAGCCTTAGAACCACAAGGCAGTAATTATGTGCATTGCATACCGCTTTCTCTTGCCTGTATACTAGTTACGGTGGTAAATAACATTTTATTTCTCCTTAGTATTCAGGGAGCAGAGGACAAGACCCGCGTGGCCACCCCCGGACAGACATCAGGATTCTTACGTTTCGCTCTCGTGCTCTGTTAACCCCGGGAGTCAATAGCAAACCCCCAGATCTTTGTTTCAGGAGCTAAGTGATTAAGTGCAAAATCCCAATATCTCTGTTCCTGCTGGACAGCACCTCACTGAATGAGACCGTTCCTGAGTAAGAAGGCAGTTGGTGTGTGATGTGAATAAAGCTAACACGTCCACCCTCCGAGAGCTGAATATACGTGAATGCAAGACTCTGCGATCTAACGCTTTAATTTGGGTAAAACTAGTGAAAGCTGGAAAACTCCAGCTATATTTCAGATGCAAAGCCCGATTAGGAATGCCGGTATGTTTTCTGCCGCAGTATAACACGTGCTATGTAAAAATTCCCAAGTGGCAGGAAGCACAAAGATGCTGTTTCTTGTTCGCTTCATTTGCTATGTGTGACGGTGCCATTTGGAGTAGGCTGTGCCATGCCACGGGGTAACGCAAGCTTCGTCCCCACACCCCGTTCCTCGGTGCATCTTCTTCACACCCGCCTTACGGATTTCATAATGTACCTTGAGATAATTTCAAGCTCCCATTGATCTGAGATGAGTTAGACAAGCTAAAGCGATGATGAAGCAGGCAGGAGAAATTACCAGCCTGCGAGAGAGAATATGAAAACTTGCTCATGCAGAGATATTCGTGTCTCCCAATTCGTAGCGACAAGGCAGCAAACATGAAAATCTCTAGTTTGTTTTTCACGTGAAGCGCAGACCTTTGTGCAGCAAAAACAAATGATTGTTTCCATTTAAACCCTTTGTCTGGATGAGATTTGTTTCACACTGCTAAAATAATGGCAGGCTGACTTAAAAAGCACCGAAACGCTGCTCCAAATCTTTGTCGCCCCAATTAATATTTTTCAGTAACTGCGAAACAACAGGTTAATTGTTAAAATCACATGCAAAGTACTGGCAGCAAATATTTGTGCTTCTTATCCAGCGCCATCCTGCAGCAGGATAAAGCACTTGGGTATAATTAAATGTGATGACAGAGTCAATTTTCACACATTTTCTCCAGCACATATGTCAAAGGCGGCGAGATCCACCCAAGCGCCAGCCGGTCTGTCACATCTGACACCAGAGACTCTACCTGGGCCTCAAGCGCTGGGTTTGAGTGGTTTTATCAAGACCTGCCTGCCTCATTTTTGTGGTTTCGGTGTGTGGTGTGGGTGCTGGTTGGCAATATTTTATGGCTTTGTGCTGGGTGGCTGCTGTGGTTGTTTCCGCACTCGCTACAGGAAAAATTTCTTTGCTGTTATCGCACCTCACCTGTCAGGCATTCCAGTTTCTGCCGCAATATCCTATATTGTCTTACTTTCCTGGCTTTTTATGCAACTACAAAAATAGTTTAGAAGTGAGGTTTCTCACTTCTCACACTACCTTTCTCCTCCCCCTGCTCTGTTTTTAGTGAAAACTACATGCTGCAGGAAAGAGCAAAAGAAATTGAGGAGAAAAATTGTTTTTCCGTTTTCAAAGACAGACACCAAAAGCTTTTTTTTTAAAAAAATCAAAATGGAATGAAAAGACAACCTGCCTTTGGAGAAGGAGGCTTATTACACTGGGAAAAAAGTTGCCTTGTGCAATTTTCTGCAGAGTAATTCCATGCTGCCCAATTTGCCTGCTAACATTTTAATTAGATCATCCTACAAATGCTCAACTGTTTATCTGACTGCTCAAGTAGGTTTGATTCAAACGTATTGAAATGGTCTGTAGGTGTCTTGGCCTGGCAGCTGGTCAAATGAAAGAAAACTTGTCTCTGTATGTTTTTAGTCATTTTTTTCTGCCATTGACTGGCTTTTTTCATGCCTGTTGGCCAATGAAGGTTTAAGAGAGGAAGAAGAAGGTGGCTTTCGCTGCTCACTCTGGAGATTGCTCCTGGGATAAGGTCCAGATTACCAGGTTAGGTAGGAAACATCAAAAAAGTAAAGCTGACCCAAGGTCAATGCTTGGCTAGGAGCTATAATAAAATGAGCAACGGACCTACTCTACTTGGATTTGACCATAAAATGAATTTTCACTTCAAAACCTAAGAACACAAGACATACATTAGAAATACTTTTTCTTTTCTAGCACTTTCACCTGATACTTGATTTACATCCTAAAAGTAAGACTGGCTAAACTCTGTGATAAAATACCAAACCCAAAATTGATGATGAAGTTGATACATGTTTTTTGGTTGCTGCTCCATGGTAGTTGTCCTCCAAAAACTGCCACACTGAACCAAATAATCCAATGTTGCTACTTAAGAGAAAAAAAAATGTCGAATGTAAACATGTGTGCCAACGGGGTACACACATTCAGCCTTGCTTACTGGATGAACCTAGGGACACAAAACCACACGTCTGTTGGGCTACTGGATTCGGCAGCCTCTACCGTTATTGACTTTTTGGGTAGAAGCATGTAAAAACATGTTAAAAAATATCCTTTTGTATGCCAACACCCACACGTCAGTCTTGCTCAAGGTCAAGATTAAATTCCTTTATTAGGAATATTCAGCAGGGTTTAATAGATTTGCATCTCAGTATAGTTCATTCCATACAATAAAATAAGAATAATTGTAGCTGTAAACCATTTTATTAGTTCCTCTGCACACTAGCCAGTATATGACATGTTAATAACATCTGCTTTACAGAGATAACCCATGTCCAGGTCTGCTGTTATTTTTTGTACTGCTATATATTTAATTCTAAGTATTTTTCTTCTCTGGTTTGCCAGCTGAACTGGAAGGTAACCCAGTTTCTGCTTATGTATCTTGTGTTACTAACCCAGCCAAATCTTCTGTTTTAGCCACAGTCCCTATCCCTGTCAGAATCCTACTAATTGCTTTGTTTTTTAAGTGCTATAGAAGCCTGTCTCTTTTTTATGTCTGACAAAAATACGGACTTAATGAGTCTGGGATAAAGCAGTCGGGACCTGGGAGACCCTGTGGCTCCGAAATCGGTGCCTCAAACCCAGGGGATGAGTCTGCATCTCTGCAACAGCATGTGTGACCCTGCAGACCTTTCTCTTTTCTGCAGGTGACAGATATCAGGCTTCTCTTCATTGCAACACCACCAATTTATAAAATTAAAAGCCCAAGGGCTTTCATTTACCTCCTAGAAAAATTTCTGAATTTTTGGCCCTGAGCAGTCTCATTTTCCAGGACGGCATGATGCCGTGGAGAGATGCGGTTGCTGCCCCGGGGCAACCTGCACCTGGCAGGAGATGTCACTCCTCTTCTACACTTCTGGAAACCCTTTTTCCTAGTGCTTGAACGCTGCTCAGCCTACGCAATAACAACACACTGCCGTCAGCTCACCCGGGTTGCATCTTTTGAGGGCGAGCAGCGTGAGGAGTGTGCTTTGTCTCTCTCCACACAGTTAAAGAGAAAAAATTACTTTGAGGAGCAGGCACCATTATTTAGAACAAAACTCCTGAAAGATGGATTTGCATCCGAGCTATTTGTGACCACGTGTGTTCACAATCTTCTGTGAATATCAAAAAAAGCTTGTACCACACGAGGAAGATACCAGAATGCTTAATTGCTAATTTCCTTCATCTTGTGCATGGCTTGCCTCGAAAGATCCTTGAATATGCTGCTGCTGCTATGGCTAGACAGAGGGCTTGATATAGCAGATATTATGCAAAAGTTTCTGATGGTTGTCTCTCTATTAAAATGTTTAAACTTTTTTTAACTTATTTTCTTTCTTTCTTTTTTTTTTAAATTGTAAACAGTTTTAGAAAAGGTGAAACCTTTACTTTGCCCTAAAACCCCCCCAAATTTCCTGTGATAAAATGCTGTGAAAAGTTCTCATTGTACATATTATGAATTTATCATATATGATACTTAGAAGCAAAATATTTTAAAACTAACTATTTTCAAAATCAAAAGCACTTAATCAATTGAATAATTTCTTATGTTTCAGTGCTAAAATAGTGATGTTTCATTAATTTGAGAATTTTAAAAAATTGTTTTCTGGCCTTTTTAAAAGCCAGCCAAGTTCTAAGGAGTTCTAAGGACTTTGTGTTCCTGTCACTACCACACATCTGCAGCTTCCGTGTTGAAAATGTGTAATGCGTAAGTAAACTCGAGGCTGACCTTCAACTCAGAGAATTTGATGCAAAATTCCAACGTCTTCCATGGAACGGGATCATATTCAGGAAGAAGGGCTTGGGAACTTCCCTGATCCCACATGCTTCCATGCACTTCTTTTCACCATGCCTGAACCGAACACTGCTAGAGATTTTCAGAGAGGAAGGAAGACTGGAGCCAGGAGATGTTCTCACAGAACGGGGTGTCGCAGATGGAAATAGGCAAGGACAGGTCTTTGTGCTCAACACTGGTGACTGAATTTCTTGCATCAATTAAATGAAAAAGAAGAAAAAAACCCTTGTTAGCACAAGTATTGACATAGCTTAATTTCTGCAAGTGTTCTGTATTTGAAGAAGGGAGGTGTCCTTCAGACAGAAGGGCAAACTAAACAAGAGTGGAAACTGATTTTAAAAGGACAGAGAAAGATACTCCATCTTCAGTAGTTGAAATGGGGCATAAGATTTTGAGTTTTCCATGGTAATTATTCAACTGTAACCTTCTCAATGCCTTGTCACTTCTTAATTTATTCTGTATTGTAAACACCTGCAGGCGCAGATGGCTGATCTATTCTCTAAAGCTTTGGCTATTTTGCAGTGCTAAAATGAGGTAGGGCACCGGTGCAATACAGATTAGGTTTATTGTCGAGAATTGGTAGTAATATCCACGATTTCCCATATTCATTGACAGGAGGACAATCCTTTATGATTTTGTCCCAACAAACTGGCTTAGGACCCTTCCCCACCCCCTTTCCAGCAGGTAATACCTGCTCTTGACTGAGTTAAAGCACATTTGATAGCTACAGGTCATAGACTATGCTGATGAACTGGCTGAATGACTTCAGAAAAAAATGGGCACTTGCTGCAAATTGCACATGAAATGAAGACTTACAATGTCTTAGCTGAAGTTCCTTGACCTGGGGTAAGAATTTTGCTTTGGGTCAAATTTTGGTTTCCATGCTTTTGCAACTTCAGGCAAGGGGAGCCTATCAGATTCTCATGATATCCCTGACCTCTGTTATATCTTAGTGAATGCTGTTTAATGGATACGTCTCATTTTCTGATAAGTAAAATAAGGGTGAAAATCAATTTCCAGCATTTGTTGCAGTCAGCCCTGTGGAGGCTGGGACTTGCATGCCAGTAGAGCCGTGCGGGATGGGACTTGGATCTTGACTACTGATATACATGACGGTAGCATGGAGAGTAACATCGATTGTTGTTAAGTTTATCACTGTGCTGATCTCAATCAAATCCCTCTCCATACATTAAGTGTGGAGGCAAAGTGAATGAAAAGTCACTTCTGACCTACTCCAGTCAGCTCTGCAGCCAGTTCTCTAGGGGTAACTGGATTTCTTGAAAATAAAGAGATTTTTCTTCTTCATGCTCTCCCAGTAGGTACCCATCCATTGGGAAATATGCACTGCATATGTAATACCTGTATTTCAGCATAAATGGAATGGAAGTTCTGTAACAAAAAAAAAAAAAATTTGGAAGAAAATAGTATTTTCAACAAAAAATGCTGCATAAAGGGACAAGAACTTGTGAGTTTTGCATGTTTACATTAAGATATTTACATTATTTTAATTAAATTACTCAAAACTAGCTGATGGTTTAGAAAGCCACTGCAAATAATGTCTCTAATATACAGTAACCATCTAAGAATAAGGAAAAAAAATACTGGTTTTTTACTGATTAGAAGTATGTTGTGTTTATTATGCTAATTTGGGGATTTGAGACAGAAAATTGAAGTATCATTTTTCCAGTTCATTAAGATTTGACTTTTGACTACTGCTCTGCAATTGATTAGTTAGTTTAATTATGCAGATACCAAATGTTCTGAAGGCCATGCACACTCTTTCACATGGCCACATGCTATTGATGATAAAATATGCTTTGTTAAATGATAATATGAGTTTTTCTAGTGAGATAACTGCTTCATTTGGCTTGCAGTAAGAAATCCACAATTTCTTGTCAACCAAACCTTTTGTGGTATCCTTTAATTAATACCATGAAGCATACATGTTCTTTGAGTGATGTAGATTACATTTAAAGTGACAATTAGACTCTACCACATAGCAAGACTTTCACACTCCATTAAGAATAAAATTAAGAATAGCATTTTCTCAGCATAATCCATGGTCATTATAAAACCATCCATGGGGATCAAGTATTGTGGTTGTTATTGAAATATATCATTATAACAAGGGTAATGATTGCAGTATTCATCCAGCTGTAGTCATCAGTTGCTCTTTTTTGCTCTGATTTGAGAAGGAAAAATCTGCAATTAGAAAGCCACATATTTGCAGAAAGTCAGTGCACTTACTTTCTGTCACTTCTGTGCTTTAGAACTTCATGTCATATTTATCAGAAAGTCAAAGAAAGAGGCAGAATAAATGCATTTTTTTAATAAAAGAAATACGTGTTAATACAACTGCTATGTAAGTTAATATAAGGGATCCAACATGTGGACTTAGATGTTAAATGAAATGATCTAAGTATTTGACTAATCTTTAGCCCTCTTTCTCTCTTTCCCCTTTCTTGCACTTTTTTTTTCTCAGAGCATAACTAATGTAATGACATGACTCCATACTTTTAAGGACAAAGCCATTCTTGGTCAAGGCTCTCATTGCCTTCAGGCTCTGTGCACACACTGGCAAGCCCTTTGTGGTCTTTGCTGGTGATTCCGCTTTCCTATAGCGATGTGGTGGAGAATGCGGTGTACGCAGATCTCTGCCAAAACCAGGTGCCTGACGTCTGATGCTGAGCTCTCCCCCTTGGATCTGCTCACCTTTGCAGGGCTCTTCCACAGCTCTTGTGAGTGTATTGAAGTAGGTCTCGTTAGCGGTGACAGCAGGTTTCTAGTGCTCGTTTCACTAGCCTTGTCTTTAAAAGACATACTGGTTGCGTTGCAGGGCAGCTGAAGTTCTGGAAATTAAAGACTGTTTTGCACAAACACAAATGATTGAATTGGGCAATTGAGTTTTATACTATTTTTATTACATAAAACAATATTCCAATTGCTATTATTAACAGCCAATATTAAAAATATCTAACCTTGCGCCTACAAGGATAATATGCAACTGTACCAACACCAACCATGCTGTCGTATTCACACACTAATTATCCCATTACTAGGGAAAGACTGTCTTTCCGTCCATCAGCAATTCAGCGTGGCAACACCACAGAAGTCATGTTCTCATGCACCGCTTGAGATGCCCACAGACGATACCCACAGATGATGGTGGGGAACCGTCACTGGCTTAGTGTGCTCTCTACTGATCCAGACCATGGTCCACACATGTCACTTTAGTCACAAAGCAAAATTAATGTTCTTGGTTTATCTCTTGATTGGCGGTTGGGTTCACCAATTGCTTTCCTCGGCATCTTCAGAAGAACTTTCCCAAAACTGATCTGGAACAGGTCATGCTTATATTGAGGATCTCAAGGATCCCCTAATCAGATGTTTCCTCATTGATCTTGTTTTTATTTATCCAACCATCATCAGTCTCTGGAAGACCATGCCTTTATGCTGTTTATTTTGACCTTCAAGGTCAATATTTAGTTTCCTTTTTTATTATACAAATCACCTTACAACTCAACAGTTACTTTCATTTGTACACTCATAATCTTAAACTTATGGTTTGTAGATCTGTCTCCTCTCCAGACTGGTTGTCATTGGCAAGTAGGGAAGTCCAGTTCAGAAGATCCTTTGCATCCTCCATAACTTCATCATTTTAAAAGTGTTTAAACTGAACATATGTTATTAATCATATACACTCTCTTTGTATGTCTTGATTCAGAAAAAATATTTATGGCCCAGCTTCATTTCAAACTCTTGCTTAAATTCCTTGGGATGTCAATGAAGCGTAAGTGTGCACTGACTCTTCCATAATACCAGCTTCTTTGCTCTACAGAAGCCTTCCTCCTTATTGCATGGTCTTCAAACTACTCTGTCTCTGAGTTGGTGACCTCTCCCGCTTCAGTGAATGCATAATAGAAAGGCATCTTACAGATTTTGGGTACTTACACCAACCAGCAATGGGTGAAACTGGTATTGTTGATAGAACATCTGGGGTTTCTGCGTAATGGAGACATGTTGCTGAGATTTCATTTCCTGCAATACAATTAATAGTCTTGAACATATGCTTTATGAGGACATTTCCAACAACCTTTGCTAGATAACACGGATGTTTAAAAGATGTTCTCTTTACGCCTGCATTCAGCTAAGGTGCAAGTGCAATTTTTAGAGGTCAGGTCCGATGGGAAATGTGTTGCTTGTTTTTTATAGCACTGTTTATATTGTTTCCTGTCAAACAGGAAATTAAGAAAGGCACCAAAATCATGACTGCATTGATTGTTCCCATTCTAAATCAAATAAATTCGGACTGCGAACCAGGCATACATGTATGTATACTTAATAGCAGAGGAGTCATGTATCAAGGGTTATGCCCTTTTCCCTGTTGCTGTCAGGGCTTGAAGGAGGACTGAGTACGCTTTGAAGTTTTATGTTGGAGGAGAGTCCTGAAAAATATCCTCTAGGTCAAAAACAGAAAACTTGTGCTGTACAGAAAGTCACGCTGGTTGATTGCAATTGTTCTTTCTGTCCTGGATGGATTTTAAATGGATTTATTTTATGCTAATAGGGAACTTGGCACCTTTATTTCTGTTAAGCACATAAGACACATAGGATTACCCCTGGAACCAAAAGTTGTGATTCTCCTACAACATTGAAATTCAGTAGACAAAATCTAGATATTTTTTTTGTTCCCAGTGCAATGAAGTAAACAATGTTTCATTTTGGGTCAGTCCAAAATGTTTTGAAATGTTTTTTCCTCCAGTTATCCCTTTAACCTACTGTTTTTCAATTTAGACATATTTTCAGATGAAGTGGTATTTAAGAACTAATAACTGCAGCTTATTGTTTCATATTTCAGAATGAAATATACTTTTATTTTAAAAATTAAACACCAAATTCCACTCTTCCCTTGCTTATTCCTTGACAATTTTTGTTGAAAGCTCCTATTTAATGCAAATAAGTTAAAAAAAAATGCTAACAGTTGAAAATGTACAACTAGTTAAGAGATATCTTTTTCGTATAAGATCTTGGACCCAGATTTGGCTGGGAGGAGTGGTAATGAGAGTTTACCTACCACTATGTATTGCTTATTGCATGCTTATGTATTTGATAGAAACTTAATTAACCATCCAGCTTCTTCGCTAGGGGTTTGTTGTTGTGTTATATGTGAGTATTTTCTTTTGAATAATGCCATATACAATGCTTACTGTGGAATATTTAACCTGTGCTCCTTGCCCATGTTTCTCCTGCTCAAAACCAAGCCGAGCCTTTTCATCTGACAATATTTATAATGTAAAAATCTATTTCAGTCAGTAATTATGTTACTACTAATACCTTGGACTGCAATCTAGTAAAACCCTTAAGCATATGGATAATATCTGTTAAAGTTAATTGAGCTGCTGGCATCACTGAAATTACATACGCTTAAAGACCTGATATCGGGAGCTCAGTCAACTCCACTGAGTTGTATTGGTCTGTGGGATCCTCTTGGGATGGGATCTAGGGGACTATATTTGGCTTTTCCAGATCTCATTCAGCACCTGATGTGGGGGTTCAAGATCCCTCTTCTGGGATGGGTGAGTATAGTTCAGCCTGACAGGGGCATGGGTCACTTCTTGTGAAAAGTCATTACATTATTAAAATTAATCACTCCTGTAGCAATCCTGATTGTTTAGTGCAGTTCCAGCCACTCACCACTATCCAGGTGTCTCTAGAAGAGCCCAACAGTTGTGCGTCCCTCATGGCCGCCGCTCTGGGACACCTTCAAGCTTAAAGCCGTGGTGAGCCATAGGGAAGAAGGAAACATACTTCTCTTTGCATTGCTGATGCTATCATCTCTTGAAACTTTCTTTGTATGAATCAGGTGGCAAAAGCAGAATGGTCAAAAACCAGGGAGAATACGTCGGGAACCACTTTTGCAAGTATTCTCTCTATCGCAGGCAAATCAAACTGTGTTCTTGAGCGGTCTGGTTCAGGCCAAGCAAATGTGGCTCCATGGCATTGCTGCAGCAGGTGTTAAGTGAAGCCCAGAAGGTGTGGGATGGGGAAGGCCTGGAGTGTGTTGGTGTGATATGGGATGCTCATGAGCTTCTTTTCCGGCAGAGTGCTGAGGTCCAGGTCTTGCAATTCATCCCTTCAGGACAGATTTATTCTGGCCTTTTAGACAGATTTATTTCATAAAGATAGGAAGCATAGCACCTTCATTTATAGTAACTACCTCATACCTTCAGAGCCAAAACCGACTCGATTTTTCAAGGCAGAAATGCTAGTTAGGCACATTCCATTGACAGAGAATGGGAATTTGCGTGCTTTGTAGAGATTTACCTTTGAAAAGCTTCCCAGAGTGTTTTACAGACAAATTATGTATGCATCACCACACTTGTAGGAGCCTAGTGGTTTTAATCTGATGGGGACTTACCAGAGCAAGACCAGAGCTGACCGTTCTTTAAGAGTTTATAGGTCTGTCTTTCTTTGGACCACTTGTCTTTAGTGGCTGCAGTAATACGAAGAGTAGCAAATTAAATTTCACTAGTCACTAACGATAGCTTCCCATGTGCTCGTAGAGCGGCCTGCAAAAAAGGACTTGGGTATCGGTTCGGGGATGCCATATACCTAATAAGTGAAGCTGACAAAATGAACATGGCTTTCCCCAATAGAAATGATGAGTGTGCTACTAAATAACACACAGATAGGTGTGTGGTGGGGCATGAAGTTGATGACATATTCAGGGACAGAGATCATACTTACTCATCAGGTAAGCTCCTGCTTTGGGACATTACTCCACAGTAGAAGATTTATTCCAATGGCTTTAACTTTCTTACCCCATCAGAACTTCTCTTTATCTTCACTGTATATCACCTTGGCATTTTCCTTGACTGAACTCTGCTCTCGCTTCTCTTTTTAGTGTGTCTGCAAATCTCTCTGTCACTACCTTTGCTATGTCTCCCAAGTCATTACTATAGTACTTAATAAAAGGTACAGTAAAGTCATCTTAAGGATCTTTGGTTCTCAAAAGAGAGCATATTCAGAATTAAAGCGTTGCCCAGGTGTCAATAACTGTGGCGTAAACAGGAGTAATTCCATGTCAGCTAATGAAACCAGACGCGTGGAAAAAGAAGCTCTACCTATAATCCATCACACTGGGTATGGATTACGTACCACAGCAATCTTCTACATGCAGCAACAAATAGTCTGCCGTGTAATATACCCAACCACAGTGGTTCATATTAAAGAAATTTTTCAGTCATTTAATTGAATTTTAAAATGTCACAGTAATTCAGGCTCTACTTCACTTACACCTGTACAAATCTGTTTATGGTGTCTTGATGTAATTTTGTCCATTATAAACTGGCTTAAATGACCCCAAAATGGGATTTGTTTCCCCTTTCAATTCCCTGAAAGCTTTGCAGAAGTTAATAAAGCAAATTCTCTATGTTATTTTTGCAGCAGGCAGAAACTTCACTGCATAGTACCTTGTCTAGTTATTAATTTACTCTAGTACGAAGGGAGTATAATGTTGTGGTCATTAATAAATGACATAAATATGACTTTTTAATGTGTTTTGGGGAAATTTTTCTTTCTGATTTTCATCTAGGACCCATTCATGAAAATGCAGCTAGACTAAAGGACTTACAGTTAAGGGGCTGATTCAAAGGGGGATGACTAAGGTCTGGCTTAAATTAATATTGAGGACAGGAGGGTGGAGTGAGCCTTTTATGGCCTTTTTTGAGACACGGAGGGATGTCGTCTTGAAAGGTGGACAAAGACTGCAGTTCATGTTTGAAGTTCGCCTCAAGGGCTGGGGTTCTTTGGAGGCCAACACTGGAGAGAAGATGAATTGAATGGTCTATTAGGTTTTATGTAAACCTCTCCTCCACCTTTTCCCATCTTCTGCTGATATAGTTGGGCACAATAAACATCTACATGTTGTTTATGGCTGTCATGACTGCAACACACACAGATGATTTTTGCTTAACTCCTCTTCCTTCTGCTTTGTTTTTTCCCTCCTTTTCCATGCTCCTAAAACCAACTCAACTGTGGAAGCACTGTTCCCTTATTTTCATCAAACATTTATTTGTTCTCAAAACAACAAAGGTGAAACGTTCTCTGCCACTTCCACTACCTAGCTGTGGACTAGGTAGGCACATCCGAATCAGAAGATCTAACATCTTCCCATCATTTTCCTGAGGGATCACCAAAATTCATTTCAATTACATGTAGCAGCTTCTTCACTGGAAAAAATCTCTGCAAAAATTTTGTGTCATTGTGACTGATATAGAACATCAAGGACAAACACACTGGGAAGTTACTTATTTTTTCCTAAAGATGAGAAGGAAAGTTTTCCTGTCTGCCCCACAAAATTACCTCTCCTGAGTCCCAATATATTAAACATGATACCAGACTTAGCAATACTAGTTACATGGACAAGGTAGTAGCTAAATTAAAGATAAATGCACCAGATGAGATCTGAGGAAGGAATTCTTCCCTGTGAGGTGCTGAGGCCCTGGCCCAGGGTGCCCAGAGAAGCTGTGGCTGCCCCTGGCTCCCTGGCAGTGTTCAAGGCCAGGTTGGATGGGGCTTTGGGCAACCTGGGCTAGTGGGGGGTGTCCCTGCCCATGGCAGGGGTGGGACTGGGTGGGCTGGGAGGTCCCTTCCCACCCAAACCAGTCTGGGATTCTGTGATAAATCCACTTGCTAGTCCATGTCATTTCAATAATTGCAAGTACCTCTGTATCATCTTTTAATTTGAATCTAAGCCTGACACAGACCTAAAATTCACTGGGATAACACCTTGCTGAGAAGGACCTATGTGGATGCAGGAGCACGTGCTACATGCAGCTGCATTAGCCATGTGGATGTATCAGGTCAGACCTCGGCACAAGCAACGTAATTGTGTACTGTATTTCTTTCAGTAATGAGGCGGTTGGCACTGTGTCTACCAGATTTCTAGTCACAAGAAGGGGATAGTTTGCAAGTGTGAATGAATTGGCTGTGCTAAAGCAATTCGAGCTAATGGGTACCATGTGGAGGAAAGAACTTACAGAAAAAAGAAAGCTTGTATGAGAATATTGGTACCAAAATAAAATGGAAAAATGAAAATAAAATAAATGAATGGTCCTCACTTTTAAATTTCACCAAAACTATTTAAAATTTGCCACTGCTGTTGACAGACACTTTCGGTTAAGAGCCATGTGCCATTCTGCTGGTAAAAAACATTTTCATACGGAGAATTTTGAATTTTTCTAGATGAAACAAGGGTATTAAATTAATTTTTTAAAGTCTAAGATCTGATGAAATTTGATAGCTATATGTTTATGAATACTAAAACAAAGGATACTGTAAATCAGTTCTCATTGGTAGTAAATGAACTATTTTATGATTATTAATGAACTCTGAAGTTGCTATTGCTGTCTAATTATACTAAATGTATTTCTCAAGGTTCAGGAAACTACATAAATCAATAAAAAGAACTGACCCTGAAAAATGAAGTGAAAGTAGTTAATACACTGCTTGATTGGACCTTACTGATGGCTATTAGATTTTTTTTTTTTTTTCCCCTCTCCTGGTTTAATTTTCTTAGTTGCTTGAGGAGTCTTTTTGTTACAAGGCAATTTTGAATAGCTGGTGGTTTTTGGTAACCTACCTAAAAGTTATTTTTGAATTGTACATGCAATAGCCAAGAAGTCTCCCTATATAATTGCTGTGGGGCTATGGAATTTTCCCTGCAGTGAGTTTTAATTATTCTGTGCTAATTAAGCAACTGATACCTACTGTGAAAGATTTTCCCTTTGGAACAATGTGAGCAAAGGTGCATACATAAATTTCATAACATATGCATAAAAGCATTCATTTTTATCTCTTGTACTAATTTCATGTCCCCATGTTCAGTCGGTGGAATGAATAAATATAACTCCTATTGTCATATATAGCATGCTCATAAGACATAATATTAATCTTTTCCCATTAAAAAATATAACAACATGGTACTTTTGGTTTTGCTGGGTGATCTTTTTATAGTAAAGGCTGTAATCTATTACAAAGTTAGATAAAAAGTGAGGTGCTCAGTTACATTTGTGTTAGAAGAAGGCTTGGTCAGAAGCAAACAATAGTTGAGAAAAGTAGAGATAGAGCGTATGGTCAAATGGAAAAGCTCTTTTTTGTTTGTTTTATTTGCTTCTTAATTTTTACGATTTAAGAAGAAAATGGAGCAGGGTGGAACTGGCCAAAGCACACAGCTTCGGGATAGATACAGGGCAGTACATGCCTCAAGGCTGTGCCGGCATCTCTATCTCCTTCTGCTAAAAAGTCAGAGACAGTTTATATCTTTCCATTTTTTTATACAGTTCTAATGCTACTTTGCTGAAAGAATGTGGGGGGTTGACCCACCAGAGCCGCTCTGTCACTCCCCTCCTTCACTAGACGGGAGAAAAAGTGTAAGGAGAAGCTTTGTGGGTGGAGATAAGGACAGGGAGAGATCACTCACTTATGAGCATCAGGAGCAAAACAGGCTGAACTTAGAGAGGAAATTAATCTAATTTATTCCCAAACAGCACAGAGTAGAGCAATGAGAAATAAAATCAAATCTTAAAACACCTCCCCCAACCCCTCCCATCTTCCCGGGCTCAACTTCACTCCTGGCTTCAAACCTCNGCCTGGAGCACCTCCTGCCCCTCCTTCTGCACTGACCTGGGTGTCTGCAGAGTTTCTTACATCTTCTCACTCCTCTCTCCAGCTGCAAAAGTTCTCTCTAACTGTTTTTTTTCCCCCTTCTTCAATCTGTTATCACACAGGCGCTGATGGGCTTTGCCTTGGCCAGCGGCGGGTGCGTCTTGGAGCCGGCTGGCATTGGCTCTATCAGACACAGGGGAAGCTTCTAGCAGCTTCTCACAGAAGCCACCCCTGTAGCCCCCCTGGTACCAAAACCTTGCCATGCAGACCCAACACAAAGAAGCAACATTTTGAGTCAAGGGCAAATTACAGAGAATAGTCCTGTGGTATTGAATTTCTTTTTTTCCTCAGGAGGCTCGTGTTGTGTCTTGCTGGTATACAGAAAAAGAATGATAGAATGGTTTGAGTTGGAAAGGACCTTTAAAGATCATCCAGTTCAAGCCCCCTGCTGTGGGCAGGGACATCTTTCACTAGCCCAGGTTGGCCAGAGCCCCATCCAACCTGGCCTTGAACAGTTTGCAATCTCAACGAAACTGCAAAGTGCAAAGGGTAGAGAGAAAGGGCGGGGGGAGCAGAAACGGGAGAGAGATATTTTCTCCTGGAAAGTGTATCCATGAGACTGTCGACTATATTGGACAGCACATTGCAAGAAGCAGCAAGATTAAAATTGGTGATGTGGAGTCGCTATCAGACCGTCTTAAAATGGAGGGCGTGCCATAGGAAGGAGGAAATTTGAAGAAAAAAATCATGTATAAAAAAGCCTGAAAGTGTATTTTCTCATCAAAACAAGTAAAACCAGGTTTGCCTATTTTATTCTGTCTGAAACAAAAAAGATGTTTTGATAGCTGTGCTAGAGGTAAAAGATATTTTCTGAGGAAATTTGCATTTAATTAAAATCGAAGTTTTTGTCTGAAAGAAGTGTCAATATAAAAATTGGATCAGCATTAGTTGTTTCGAATGGTGGTTTGTAAAGTAAGCTTTCTGCCTCACAACTGAAACATCGCGCTGGTGCATGTTACGGAAGCAAAGCTGAGTGGACAGATAAGTGGATAATTACAGCAGAAACAGGTCCCTGGGAAAACTGGCTCAGGACCTTCCTCTGCTCTGGACTTGAGCTGTACCTGCACTGTGAAGCAAAGATGGGTTTGACTGAGCCAGAGCAAAACATCCAAAGTGTAACTTTAGAGGAGGAAAGCCCTACACATCAGGGATGGACTGGCATCCAAGCGCCGAGGGATTTAAGTTCCTGAAGACTGAGCCAAGGGTTCGTTCTAGGGTGGACATGGTCTAGAGGTGAGCTCCTGAGCACGCTGCTATACTCCATTGGGGGCACTGGGGCAGAGTGTAAATCTCTTTTCCCAAACCACACGAAGTCAGTAGGAGTTAGAGGCTGCGCCTGGAGGAACTTTGGCTTCAGCCATTCGTTCTGCAAAAGGGAAACCTCGCGAGTCATTAGAAGCCACATACAGATTGGGTACAGCAGAAGTCTTCGTGGGCGCAAAGCCATGCCCTGGACCGGGCTGGCCGGGGGCAGCTCTGCGGGGAAGTCCCTGGGGCAGCAAGGGGAGGGGACCCCGCAGCGACGAGGGCAGCGGCATCCCGGGCAGCACGACCAGGGGCACGGCCAGCAGACCGAGGTGGAGGTCAGCCCCGTCTGCTCAGCACGCCTGAGAGCACATCGAGATGCTGCGACCAGTTTTGGGCATCAACACCAACAAAGTGGAGCGAGGCCAGCGGTGGGAGGCAATGGACAAGAACTGAAACAGGAGATGTTCAGACTTGACGTAAGGAGGAACTTTTCCCCCCGTGAGGATGCTCAAGCAGTGGCACAAGCTGGCCAGAGAGATTTTTGCCATCTCTATCGCCTGAGGTTTTCACGTCCTGATTGGATCAAGCCCTGAGCAACCTGGTCCGAAGCCGGAGCTGCCCCTGCGTTGTGCAGGGGGTTGGACCAGAAACCTCCTGAGATCCCTACCAGCCTGGGTTTTCCTGTGATCCTTAAGAAAAATGGGCTGAGTACTGACATGAAGCTGATTTTAACTTACTTCAGTTGCTCAAGGTGAAAGAAATTCAGAAAAGAAGAAAAGCAGTTGTAAATTTACTTCAGACTAAAAAAAAAATATAAATAAATAAAATCACTTGTTAACAGGCAGCTATCTGTGTCACCTAGGTATTACAGACCGGAGGACATGTAGACATCCCCAGTTCTGATCCGCCTGCCGTGAATCCAGCAGTCATCAACACACCGTTGTGAGGATCCGACCCGACAGGGAGAGTGTCCCGAAGTCAGGAGCTATTGCAGTCACATCGGGATACGCTGCCAGATACTGAAATACGAAATACTCATCCTAGCAGAGGGCTGTCAGAAGCAGGAAAATGGTCTGCTTTCTACTTAAAATTGTCCATATGACCAAAGTGAAATTACAGGAAAAAAGCTGCGTGAATTATCTTTAGCATAGCCCATTTTTTCCTCTTCAAATTACAGATCTGTCATTTATATAGGTTTTTAATTCAATTATCTTTAGCTCCGGTTAACTGGAAACTCCTGGTCGGTGTAAAGGTACAGGACAAATATTGTCTTTTGGCAGCTCAGCCTCATCTCTTCTTGTCTTGACAAAGTGCTTAAAGAAACTACAGGTTTCAAACAGGCTCATTTATCTTGTATATTACTTCAAGATACTCTGGGCAAGTTCATCAAGATGATTTCCAGATTTGCCATTTTTTTGGTCTTTCTTTCTCTTCCCGTAGTAGCTGTGCTCACCGTTGCAGGAACACACAGACATAGATTTATGTATTCATGTCTTTTATTGATGTGTGCTCATTTTTAAGCTATGCTGGATTTTTCCTTGCTGCGGCACATGACACTCAATAGTCAGAAGAGGAAAAGCTTTATGCACTTTCCATCATTCACTTTTCCTCCATTAAAAGTAGCTGCCCTGAGCAACAAGCTGTAGGACCAGCACAGGTTGCAAGAGATCATCACAGACGTCTTCTGATTGTTCTGCCTTGTGTTCCCAGAAGTCTTTTTGCTCCCGAAATGTAGAAATTCTGCCCCCCCCGAAAAGAATTTTCATTCTGCAGAGGGTGCCAGCACTATGAATGGGTTTTCATTTTTAAGGGAGACAAAAAGAAATGTTACGTTTTCCCATAGAAATGAAAGGCTTGAAAAATGCAGCTTGCATTTATCAAAGTTTCCTCTTTGGTTATCTCCAAACATGTGTTTTTTAACTGAAATTAGAAGAGCGCTGCTGCCGCTGTTGACTGAGGTGGTTACCCAGTCCGCAGAGCAGCGGAGCTGTTTGGATAACCGATCCTATGATGTAATCCCCTTTATTTGAGGATGGTACAAAAATGTTCTGCCTCTGAACACGGGTAGAATGAAAGAGCAGGAGACAGTACTTTCTGCTCACCAGACTGCCTCTTGCAGCCAGTGCTGTGTAGATAAACCCTGCTTTGTTTTGCTTTTTCCTTGGGGTCACGTTTCCCGGGCGAGCTCCGCTGCGTCTGTAGATGCTTCGCGCCTTCCCCGCAGCCTGTGCTGCCTGCTCGTAGCTCCACGGTCTGTTGCCTTTGTTGTACAGTTCTCGGCAGAGATTCCCTAGGACACAGCAGCTGTACTTCAGGCGTTGCTCTCGTTCCTGTAGAGAAGCTTAACGTAGCCTGACGAAGAGCAGCGGTTCCCACGGGCGCCTGTGGGGCTTTACCAGCATCCTTTCCTTTACCTAGCAATGCGATAAAATAAGGACTCTTCAAATGTACAAAGGGTGCAATTATCTGATGGGTTAACTGTTTAATAGCATGCATCTTAATAAATAAGAATGTACCTCCTGAAAACTCCCTAAGCCAAATATAAATTATCTATGCAATACGGAATTGCCTTTTCCCAGTTTAGGGCATGACCTAGTCAAGGAAGATGGCAAAGGCTCTGCTCCCTTTCCTCCCGGCCATCGCCTGTGAGCCGGTCTGGATGCGTGTATTGAAAAAGATTTAAAATCAGGCTGTACGTCAGGTATGGGGCGGGGAGGGTGGGGGTGGGAAGGCAGTGCAGTATCTTCACCCTCCAGCATGTTCTGTGAAATGACAGCGAGGGTTAACAGACTTTTGAGCACGACATATTCCACATCGCTCTCCCTGATCGGATGAATTTTGGAGTGCCCCCCCTCCCCCATTGTAACGGCTGTCATTTCCTGGAAAGGGCACATTTGATCAAATATCTGTTACTCTCCTGCTGAACAGAGCTTGCAAATTACTAATGATTCTGGCAAAAGAACTTTAATTTTGTGCCAGTGGGAGATTTCAGGTTAATTAAATAGTCTCGTTGCTTCTGCGTTTCACCAAGTAACTGCTCTTGGCTGAGACCTAGAAACTCACAACTTGAGGCCCCAATACTGTCTTGACCTGAACTTCATCAGCCCGAGTGAATGTCCCCAAGTGTCTGAGCAAGTTCTGAAACTCATTTTAAAAAAACTTCAGAGCTACACTAGGACAAACAGTTTGCTCCTGGCAGTGAAAGAAACCCCTTGATGCTTACAACCTTTGTTAGGCTTTTAGCAAATGTCCAAAAATGTGAAAAGAGCAGCAAAACCCCACTGCTGAAGCACGTCATCTAAATCAGGATCCCAGTCTCAGCTATGGTGGTAGGTGAACAAAAGAGAAAGGCCAGGAAATCCCTGAGCAGAAGGTAAAAAATCCAGAGCAAGCTTTTACCTGCAGGCAGTAAGTGCTTTCTGTCGGCAGTGCAGACTCCTGCGGGGCAGGCGGGTGCCGTGGGAGAAAAAATTGATGTATTTGGTGTGGCCAGGGGACTTGCCATCAAATTCAGTCCTGCCTATACATTAACAGTGGTGATCTATAACAGTTTGGCTCTCAGTTATGATATGAGGCTCAAACGTGATGGTACATCATGCAGATAACACATCATGTGTATAGGGTAACTCCCTGGGGATAGCCACAGGCCTCGGGCATAGGATTAGCAGGAAGAAGTGTCACTCAGCTATCTGAGTGCAACCCAAGGCGGGAAGGTCCTCTTCAGGTTTTTTTAGGTGATAATGAAGATGAATGAAACTATATAATGAACATGGAACGTATAGGGAGGTCTTTCTTGGTTATCCAGCTCTGGAATAATGATGAATAATATAAACCATTGTTCATGGATATATGTGTTTCATTACTTTTAAATAGTACTGGTGAGTCCTCATTACCATGGCATGATCCAGGTAGCACCTCCTTACATTTGCATTAGTTCATCACCAAGAAAGGCCTAGGCTCATACCTCAATTCCTTGAGCGGCATGTATGTCAGACCAGGCAACTGTGAATGACTCTCAGAAAAAAAGGTTGTGGGGGTTTTTTTGTTTGTTTGTGGGTTTTTTTTGGTTTTTGGGTGTTTTTTTTTTTGGGGGGGGAAGCATGAATTATTGTTTATATAGAAATAAAAACTCGCAAATAAGATGCATTGTTCCCCACCCTAAATACATGGTGGGGAATGATGACGGTCAACCAGATGTGGTGATTCACCCAAACTGGTCCCATCCTTGCAGTATGGGGGTTTGTGTTTCAGACACAGCTGAAAATGGCAAAAGCTTTAGTTGAAAATTAGCATCAGGTTGGCTAAAAACTTCAGTTTTCTGATTTGTACAAAAGACCCTGAATTTCTTTAGTTTTGTGCTTCTGATAAATGGCCATAATTAAAAATTCATTTCATGCAATTTTTAATAAAGATCTGTTAAACGTCAGCTCATGTCAAACCTTCTACCAGTTCTTTGTCCATGAAAGTCCATGAAACCGTAGTGAGGGAATTTCTGGCTAAAGTCTTACAGTAAAGTTTTGGTGGTTCTCCTCGCCCGGTGCAGTGATGTTCTGACAGACTTGGGGGGTCTTGCTGAGCAGAGTGGGGCCAGGACAGATGGGAAGGGTCAGGACTGGGGGGGGTCTGAGAGCCACATCTGCACAGGGGGAAATCTGGAGCAAGATGAGAGTTGGGAAGCATTTGGGAGAGCAAATATTGGGATTTTTCTGGGACATCATAGAGGTATTGTGGATAGGGTGTGTGGTGGGATTGGGTACGAGAACAGAGGTCATTAGATGAGCGAGGGGCTCTGGGGCAGGGGAGCAGTGGCTGAGGAGCTCAGTGCTATTTGGTGATCTATTGGTGATGCTGAAGGAGCTCCCTCCACTTCCCACCCCTTTTGGGATGCTGGCTGTCCCCCCATACTTGCTGTTAGAAATACAGTAATCCCATACGAGGGTAGGGCTCTGTACCTGCTTTTATGTCCTGATTCCGATCTTCACATTCATAAACTAGATCAGGAGCTTACCTCCCAGTCTCCACCAGCTTCCCCCAGCATTTACGCCCCTGCCCCAGGTCTGCAGAGGGCTAACAGGAGGCAGAATCAGGATCCAGAGCTGTGGCTGGTTTGTCTGAAGATCCAGTATCCAACTTTTAAAATTTACTGCCAGAGTTTAGCATACATGGCTGTCTAAATGTTTTAGATTGCATTTTGTAACCCTGGATGAAGCAGAACAGTGAAACAAGAACAACTGCAGAATGTGGGAAAAATGTTGCTAAGAGATCCAGAGGGACCTCTGTCTGTGATGGTTGCCACCAGACTTATTTTATTCTAATTCAGCAAAATCACATTTTAATTAACAAGAGAAAAAAAAAATAATTTGCACTAAAATAATAATGATAAAAGCAATCCAGGTGCTGTTCCAAGAAATGCAGATGAAGAGAGGATTTAACTGGACAAGGGAAACAGAGTAAGTAGAATAGACAGCCCTGGTGAACAAACCCTGTTCCACCTTTTACAGTGCAAGGAGAATAACAATAACAGTATATGCTGTATTCATTTTTTGTAGGCTTTTTGCTTATACTGAGAAGAGAGATGGGAAGGGCTGAAAAACAAAAAGACTGCATGCTACTTCCTTCTCTCTGTCTCACTAAGGAAAAAAAAATAATCTCCATATTGTGCGTCTCTGCCAGCTATTCACTTCTTTGCATAACTAAGCCCTTCCATCAGCGCCTGTCTCTTTGCTGGCACGGCGGCTGCGCCTTCGGAAAGCGGCGAGCAGAACGAGAGGTTCTCGGACTCGGCTCCGCAGGGTATGCAGCATTAAGACCTGCCGTGCCTGATTGCTCATTAATATCCTATCTTTAGGGCAGCACGGCTCCTGGATGGCAGGTGACAAAATTGTTGGAGGTGCGTGCTGCAGCTGAAGCCAAGAAAAGGAGGGGGACAGGTGGAGGTCTGTAAATAAGGACACTTGGAGGCTGTCTGCGTGATGCAAAAGCTGTTGCCAGCCAAGGAGCGAGCTGAGCCCGGGCACGTGTTGTCCCTGCGTTGAGCGGCAGGTAACCGCGGCTCGTGCTGATGTTGTGCGCTGCGGTCAAAAACAACAAATTTGGTCACCTTTTGCTGGAGAAGTTCACAAAATATGCAACACCCCCGAGGCTGGCCAGCTTCTGACCACTGGAATCTGCACAAGTTCACTGCCGTTTCTGATGCCCGTCCACCTGCCGTGGCCCCTACCGCACCGCTCCCGCACACAGCGTCCCTCTTCTCAGCAAGACTTGCTCCTAAATCTGCCCATTTTTAAAGATCAGGTCTAGGCCTGACCCTAGGGAAAAAACCTCGGTGAGTGCAGGACTGGCGAACAGCACTGTCTGAAAGTGCTACGCTTGTTTTTCCAGAAGCTGACTCGCATCTAGCTACCTCAAGGTTGACTGAGTATCTGTAATCCCTGATTTTTGCCATAGCATTTCTTACGCCTTTGCTCTGGTAGCTGGATTAACATTGCTACTTCATATTTTTATGTTTCGGTGTCTACCTTTGCTAATTGTTAAAAGTCAAAATCGACTCTTTGGATTTGAAGTGCAGAACGGTCCAGGACTGCTTTCTGTTTCAGGTCTGCCTTTCGAAATCTACTCTATTGGTTCAATATGACTTATGGGACATTTCAATTTGATAGTATTCTGCTGGTTTTTTTCCGTTGATGCAGATGACTATATGCCATGCATGGCAATGAAGAATTCAACCTGATCTGTATAATAGGCTCAGTAGGCGTATTAGACCAATATTATCAAACAATATGAATTTTTATGCACGTCCATAAATGAACTACGTGTATTTGCTCTGTTTATAGATGGCGTTGTTTGGTATGTCATAGGTAATTTTCTGCTGAACTGAAATTATTATTGCAGACGTGGAATCAATGAAATGTTCTTCTTAAAACTGGCACACTTGATTTTCCTCGTGAAATTTTGTTCCGTCTTAATGGGAATAAATTTGCAGTCAAGCCAGTCTCTGAGGACATTTAGTAAGGACATTGAAAAGGTCTATCCTTTCCTAGGAGTACACTAGCTAACTAGCAACAGTTCTTCAGAAAAGGAGCTGGGATTTACTGTGGACGGCGCTTTTTAAGAAAAGGTGAACATTATACATAGATGTTGAAATAAGACAACTCTTCATAAGATAAGTGGAATAAGACTTTGCTCCGTTTAGGGGGGCAGTTGTTGAGCATCACACTTCAAGAAAGATGAGAACTAATCAGAGGGAGTCCGGAGGCAGAGAACAAGCGTACAGGTTTCGAAATCATGACCTGCAAGGAAAGATTGAGTTAATTGTGTTGGTTAACATTCGGGGAGAAAAGACATAAGGGAGACGTGATAGTCCAATCTTCCAGTATGTCTGCTGCTGCTGAGGAGCTGCTTCTCCATGCCAGGGCAAAAAGTTAATTGGCTTGGATGGTAGCAAGGGAAATTTAGGCTAATCATAAGGCTAAATTAGGCTTATCATAAGATTTCTGATAGTTTGAAATAGGTGTTGGAATAGATTGTCTGCAGAGGTTATACAATCTCCGTCAGGGGACGTTTTTAAGACCAAGGTGTATGTATCCAAGAGGAATACAGCAGAGGTGCAGGGTGCCCTCCCTGGCACAGGGAGATGACTTTGTAGCCCTTCTTCAGGGTTTCCGTGCATCTCACCCTGCGACTAATACATACCTCTTTGTATGTGCAAAAATCATATGCATTTTCACTTTTTTCTCCCCAGTTTTTGGCACGCAGCTTTTCTTTGTGCTTTGTAAGCTTTGCTCAGAGATCGTGTCACTTAAATGACGTTCCCAGTGGTCTTTTCAGAAAGGCTTTTTCTGGGCATAGGAGTTGGTCTGTCCAGCTATTTGTGAAGAATGGACAAACTGTATTTCAGATTTTTGGAGGAGGGCTCTGGCTTTGTCTGTGTTGACCCTATATCATTGGCACTACCGTGATAAAACAATTACAGGCAGATTTAGTGAAGAATCAATCATGCATAAGTTTCCACGTTGCTATCTTTATGAAAAAGAGTTTTGCCTAAATAAAGTGGAATCTCATCCGACAATAAGAAGCTATCTTATGATGACAGCAAACAATATGTTAATGTCTCCTGGTTAATTATAGGTTACTGAGCTATTTGGAATATCTTTTCTATATCTTTGTCTTTGTTTCACTCATTAAAGCTTTCTTTCCCTGAGCACAAAAAATAAAATATTCAGTTGTAATAACAAATTCTCTGATGATATGAAGTGGTTATTAAACAACTTCAATAACCTCTAGAAACATAAATGGAATATAGGAGAAACATTCCTTTACAAAAGTCAATTGGAGGTAGGTTTTTGATACCATTTGTCGAATCTATCTTGTTTCTAAAGCGTGATGTAAGTTAATATTGATTGCCATTTGAAAGCGTAGCTTGTCGGCTTCTTTGTTCCACTAGGCTGGCAGCATTGTCATTCTCAAGGTTTATTTTTTCAGTGCTCTCAGATCACTGAGGCTACTGGAGCATGTTAGGGCTGGTAATAATACAACTAGCTGATAAACAAATGTCAGCAAGGAAGAATGAAGGGGAACAGCAAAATCTCTAGTGCTTGTGTCTAGGCTGCAAACATATTAAGAGCATTAACTAAAATTTATTTAAAGAACAATACTTGCAGTCACAGCAAAAATGTGTCCAGGGTATTAATTCTTTCTCTCATATTCGAGTGATGAGCAACGTCTGTCAAGTACAAAGTCTGTCAAAATCAAATGATTTTGGATTTTGCTATCTGACTATTAGAATTATGAATTCCCAAATTAACAAAAAAAAAAAAAAAAGAAAAAGAAATTTATTACTTCCTATTACTCGCCGCCCTTCGATGAAAAGGATTTGTCTTTTGGCACTTCCTTGTTTTCCCTGGGGTCCCAGGTGCTTCTACCTGGAAGCGCGCTCAGCCTGCAGTTCTGGGCGCAGGGGAGTGACGCCAGACCCTTCCCGTGGTTCGGCCTTGGCAGCGTCTCTGATTCATGCACAGCTGGAGCTCTTGTGACTCAAACCCTCGGCTTCACAGGCAGAGGGGCGTGAGAGATGCTTCCAGTACGGCATTTCACAAACTCTAATCTTGTAACGAGCGCTCTGTGAAGGCAGGAGGGCAATCAGAGCCCATTGTAGAATTTGGTCTGAAACACCAGAAGGACAACAGATCTCAGATTTTGCAGTACCACTTGCCTGGCAACCCACAAGTAAATAGCTAGGGATGATGCTAAAAATGTTGCAGCCCTGCGTGTGGACCTGCAGATACGCAGGAACCGGCGTTCCTTCTTCTCAGCCCGAAGTTGAAAGCCTTTCCTTCATGGGCAAAATAAAAGACTCAAAAATAAAACCATCTCTGCTTCATCCTGTCAAATGTCTTGATATACTCGACACGCTCGTGCAAAATGCTCAGAATGCTCAAAATGCTGTACTTCTGTTGAACTGCTGTTTTTCGAGGGAAGGCTGTTCAGCTGGAAAATTTCTTGGCCGGCAGAACCGCAGGAGGTCATGCAGCACGTCGCTGTCTGGCCAAGTTACAGCCTCAGCCTCCTTCCTCCCCAGATTTTTTTTTGCTTTTTTTTTTTTTTTTTTTTTTTTTTTTTTTTTTTGTATTTTTTTTCCATCCATCAGGACAGTTTGCTTCTTATACAGGTAAGATACAGGAGCGTTACACCTGCCCGTGCAATGTGAAGTCTTTATTAGCACATATACTTTGCACCGTCTGCTGATTAATGGGGCAAACAACCCTAAACTCCATATGGATGCAAACTTTATATTACTTCGCTGCCCTTGGAGAAACATCATCCTAAATGAAAAATACCACAACATGATCTGTGTACGCATAAAGTGATTTATTTAAAAGGCACAATGTATTAACAGTGCTTCCACCCATGTGCTCTTTCTTTGACGGAGAGGAATTGCTATCTCAGCAGATGGTCCCGCGAATGCAATTTGCACTTGCTTTGCCAAGTGACATGAAGCTCGACTCCGTACCCTTGTCCCCCTGAGTTGTCTTGTTAAAGCGTATTTGGGCTGCAGGAGCTGATCTGCAGCAGTCAGCCGAGGCACTGGGATGATCAAATGTATGTGAAAATATTGAGGAATTTTTCTGCTTAAGGGAAATTTTAAACACGCCCCCATCATTTGCTCTCTATGCTTAATCCTATTTAAATAACAACATGTCAAACATGCCTAGTCATCAGCTAGCAGATGTCCCTACTGACATTTTCTGCTTTAAGTTTTCCTGCATCGCGGTGCAAGGATTTTTTTCCCAAATATTGACTTTTAGTTTTCAAGGTTACTGATGATGTGCTCAGACACATGAGCTGTTCAGGCTACCTCAGGAAAAGAGGCTCATTAAGAAGACAAATGCATTTATCAGGCAAATCATCTAGGTGACTATATACCTTCGGTTTTACCTGTAAGACATTAAGTTTGAATAAATTCACGGTTCCCTGTAATTACATATGCAAACACCTGTGAGTCCTTATCTTTCAGTTTCTCAAAGAAGCAGGTCTAATTTATGGTGTTTACATGGTAGTGCGTGTGTGGTGGCACCAAAAAAAGGCTTCAATCCTAAAGTTAATCTGCCAAAAGAAAAAAAAAAATTAAAAAAATCTGATTTAATAACAACAGGAAACCTAGGCAATCAATTGCAAGCACTTGTCTGATGGTACCTAATGCTGCACTTCGAGCTACGGGTGAGCCAATTACTGTGAGTGTGGAAAAGGATGAACTTCAGGTGGCTCCACTCCATCCTGTTGCTGCCGGGGGTACTCCAGGCTGCAAGAAGAAAGGGAGGGCAAAGCCGGGTTTCTAGATCAGACAAAATGACCTGCGCTGGCTGGTTTGGCTGCGACAGTGCTGGGTTTTATTAGACGATGTCACAACTTCTTTCAGGACACCTGTTTCATGATTTAATCATTCAGGTCATTTGGACTTCTGTGGCTGAACTAAAAATAGATGCTGTGTTCGAGCCGTCGGTCTAGCTCTGTATTTCCCAGGGAGCAACGGTCCGGCAGTGCTGTGAAAAATGACAGGGTTTTTTTTTGTTTCTTTGTTGTTGTTTTTTTTAAAGAACAACTGAATCAGTGCAAAAAAAAACCCAAAACAAAACAAACCAACCAAACAAAACCCCCAAAAACTCCTTTGCTTTCTGTGCAGAGAATTGAGAGATATGCAAAGCAGTAAGAAACCGGGAGGGAGAAAAAGTGGTTAAATTGAAGATGTTTCTATGGTGCTGATAGCTGGAAGCTGGCTCTGGCAGTGTTTAAAATGCTTCTTAATCTTTTGTCTGAATATTTCACAATCGTAGAAAGAAAGAAAAAGTGCTGAACCATTTTTTGTTCAGTTAGGCCCAGAATAACCATCAGATGTATTAACAGTTGTGTGCGAGTTAGTGAAATGTATTTTTTTGCCTGGCTCTCACACATTTTGGATATTGCTGCTTTTTTTGTTTGGTTGGGTTTGTTTGTTTGTTTGTTTTCAATAGACGTGTTTATCTGCGGTGTTCACCACAACGGCCACATCAGCCTCCGGCTGCCTGAACCGTTTCTCATGCAGGACGTGCGATCCTCTCCTTGGTGACTTGACTACTCCCCGACCAGCCAGCTGAAACGATTATAGCCGAAGATAATTAAAATAACAAATGGCAAACAGTGAATAGCAAATAACGAGTATCGAACCCTTGTCGGCGCAGGTATAGCCGTGTTTGCACGCGGATACCGGTATTTGTGTAGATGGCTGTGGCCGAGGAGTTGTGCAAACAGGTTGTTTGCGTGAACGTTTATAGCTGTGGGGGGCAAGAAGGGGCACGAAAACCGCTGAATTGGGTACGGCGAATGTGAGCGGCGCAAACGTTCTTGGGACAGCTCAAGTGGGCACTGCCATCCACGTAGGTCAGCGCGTGGTCATTTTACTTCGGAAATCAGCTGGAGGCGTGCCAATTCGAACAGGAACGCGACCGGTTTTCATAATAACATTTAGTCAATATCAGCCTTAGTCTTGCAGGATTGCATTTGTCAGCTGTTTCAATTAGATCCTTTTAATGTCTACGTTAATAAATGTTATTTAGTTAGACAAAATTAAATTCGGATGGGAAAATGTATCCAATGCCACCGTTTAGATATAATACCACTGCAACATTTTTATATGAATGTATACATTTATGCGATGTATGGATTCAACACGAATAACAATTTTTCCAAACCAAAAGTACATTTTTTGATAGTCTGAATGCAATAGAAATGCTGCGCTTGGCTTCAGTTCCCTTTGCCTTCTTTTCGTTACTCACCTGGCTCAACCACATCACTCAGTTCGGCTGGTTCAGGTACCTGACGGCAAAACCAGCGTGGGAAATTCCCGAGGAAAGAACGTGACGGGGATGAGGCGCTCGGGCAGGCAGAGAAGTGCCTGGCGCTAGAGAAATTATTTCCATTGCAGCGACTTGCAAGAGATGTAGGGCCACGAATATCACTCTGGTGACAGCAGGACGGCGGGAGGAACGGGGAGGAGAAACGGTTCAGCTAGAAACAACTGGGTTAGAGCTTGCCCTGGCTTTGGGTTTGATTTCTGTCCTGAGTTCATCTGCCCCTTTTTAAAGTTTCGGTTTCGTATTAATATTTGATGCCCGGTAAATGAAAAGATCAACGATGACTGTAAATCAGACCTCAGAAGAAAACCAGTTGTTAGTGGTCAAAGGGTGTAGGCTTCTATCCGAGAGAGAACCCCTGAAGTCCGGGGCGGCCTCTTTCCTGCTCGCTCACTTGTTGTGCGTACCCCATGGCGTTAAAACCAAGATGTGCTGGTGAAATCTCCGTCACAGAAATGTCAGTATTGGACATAACCGGCAGGACTGGTGACGGGGAAAATGAGCAATACAACAGCACGGTCGTAAACCGGGACTGAAGTGCGTTACCAGCTACACGTAACGGCTACTACCTGCCTGACGCCAGCACTTGGTGCACGTTTGACTCCTCTTGTGAACTGCAGAACTTTTTAAAAGTGTAGTAAATAAGCGAAGGTAATTTAAGTCAATAATCCGATTCTTGTGTAACAGCTTTGGTATTGTATACATATTCATACCCTTCTTACAGAACTGATTTCTCTTTATTCTTTGGAGGGTGAGAGCCTCATTGCTAATCAGAACACTATTTCTGCTTGTAAGTTCTAGCAAATGAATCTCAACCAGTTGTTTAAATTGAAATTTTTAGCTGCCAGTCAAGACAGGTCAAATGGGAAATGAAAAAAATGAGGATCACTGACTAAAAAGAACAAATATAATCTATATGCATACACCCGTGGCTCGATGTATTCTCCGGGAGGTTAGCTGCATCCAGATGGCAACTCTTCACATGGCTTTCCTACATTAAAAAGTTATTTCAATTCAAAGGAAAGAAATGCTTTTAAAATGCCATCCACTCACTATAATTGACTGTTCCAGCAGGTTAAAATATCTCTAAAATGAATATTCCACTTCAAATTGGGATTTTTGATGACCACAGTGACCCTGCTGTATCTACAGCAGCTCTCTCCACAGTTTCTCAGGGGAAAAAACCCAACAAAACAACCAACAGCCCTCGTATGGAGACAAACTTCTCCTTGGTACTTGTCGTGCCTTTATTTATATAGCCGCACCGCTACCGGCCCTAGACACTAGGGCCACCCTGTGCAAGATGCTTCACAAACACGAGAGACGAGTAGTCCCTGCCTTAATGAATTTTAAGTTGATGACGCCACCAAACCCTTGAGAAGAAATAGAAACACAAAGGCCAAGTGGCTGGTATAAGGACCCGGAGCCGGTTATTGGGAAAATAAGGGTTAGAAAGCTCTCTACTCCCACACAGCGCTGCTTCAAATCAATAAACGCCGGATCGCAGTCTCGAGTACTGTTAATGTAAGGCGTTAGAAACAATTCCAGCACTTTAACACCCATTTGCGTGATAACCTCTGGTATTTTGAACCATGCCATTTTATCTCATGGAAACACCTTTTCCAGCTCTAAGAGTTATGTAGCACTTGCCCTTAAAGCCTTGGTAATTGCTGCAGGTAACACCTGGGATAGCTCGGCGATGGATTTGCAGTACTCCTGAATGTTCCTCTCGCAGTAACAGAGGGAAGCGCGGTCGCACGGACATTTATCTGAAACAGCGGCAGCACGCCTCTGTATCTGATATCGCACCTAGTTTTTCGTCCTCGTGCTGGAAGACAAGGACAAAGGACATGGCAAAATTACAGCCTTGTTGTAGTTAGTAAGTGCAGGTGGCCTCTGTGGTATAAAACGTTTCACTGAAATCTGGAGGCCCCTCTGTCACACATCTAGACGCATTTTTACCTCTAAACATTTGAATTCTCTCACTGAAATTGGTGAAGTCATTAATTTAAACTGGAAGACACGTATGAATGCCAACAAAGACAGACGCATCCCTATCACGGGAAAACAGAGGATGCAAATCGTTCCTTTATGTATATTCTTCTTTCTTTCTCTTTTCCGGGCCGTCAGGAACCCGGTCCCTCTCCCTGCACACAGTTGCCACAAAAGCTTCTGGAGACAGACGTGCTGAGCTGAGCTACTACCTGAGTCTGGCTTGCCTGCTTTCATGCTGGAACTGTGCGAAAGCAGGAAAGGATTTTGGCAATTTAAGTCACAGGCGGGTTTGCGCTCAGTGCCATTGTAATATACTTGTTCAGATAAATGTCTTTCACACTTGGCTAATTTCTTTGCATTGTGCAACTTATTCATAGTCGACTAAAGTTAAAAATCCTAAAAGATACTTTAACTTAGCTCTTTGTACTTGGAATCACTTAGAACATATTTATGAGTTTGGTTTTGGTTTTTTTGTTTTTTTTCTTGCTTTTTACTGATTCGGCCTCAGTTGGAAAAAAGAAGCTGCACGGAACAAAAAGAAAGCAAAACACCCAGAACATGCCCTGCAGCAACCCAACGCAGGTGTGTTGGTGAATAGCTGTATTTGAGCGGGGCATGAAGTGGATTGTGTTGGGCTCTTTGTTGGTGTTTCGAGGGAATTTAGGAGCGAGATAGCCCGGAGAACAGAACCGCACCACTCAGGACATTACACTTATAATTTATTAAGTGGGATAGGTATAGCAGGTGGATAGTGATTTCTATAAGGTTTTGTGTTTTATGATTTTTATATATGGATTTCACACACACCCCCCTGCCCAGGGTCCTGTCCCTGTTCCCCCGTCCCATTTGGGACCAGCACCACGGACCCAGGGGACCAGGACACGCACATCCTGCTGCTCGACGTGCGCGGTCCCGGGACGCAGCCCGGACCCTGCCTGCTATGGTCCCACCGTGGGCTCGGACTCCTGCGTGATATCGGATGGTTTGTACAGATAACCGGACAAGGGGCTCGTTGTCCTCCCTACCTAGTGCTTTGTAACTTAGCGGGTTGGCAGAAGCTGGCAGACGCTCTGTTAACCACACAGACCTGGGCCAAGCTCTTTGGTTTCCTCCCCACTGAAAGCCAATTAGCTGCTGTGATTTCAGTCACTGTCACCCTCCAGCCTCCTGCCCAATTTATGTTAGAACGGGTGCAAAATTGCTGACGCCTACCTGAATCCTTAGAGCAAGGCAGACACGGTCCAGAGCTTTTGGGTAGGCTTTCCCCATAAAAATTATATCTGTGCTTTTGTTTCCCCACGCGCGACAGAATCAGCTCATGAGTTTGAGCTGAGCGAAGGTAGCCAAGGTCTCAGGTACCTGAGCGGTGCCTTCAGGGAAGCTTCACCCCATGACAGTATTTCATTACTTTTATCAATTACTTGGAAGAGATGGCTGGATTGGTAGAGGGGAAAAAAAAAATAATTGTCACATAATGCAGAGAGTAAGGAGGAAAAGGGCATTACGTACTTAAGTTGACTGACAGCTGATAAAAATTTAACCTTAATTTTTTAGTTGGCTGAGCAACTGAAAACAATATGCATTTTAACACATCTAAAGGAAAGGTCTTGCATTTAGTAATAAAAAATGTAGGTGATGCCTGTTCCGGGAAGCAGTGACTTTGCAAAGGGTCTCAGCTCTGGCGGGGGTGGGGGGTACTTAGAGAAAG
>VXBL01005078.1:92622-103288 GCA_013400195.1 Aramus guarauna | reverse complement strand
GGGGGAGCACATCTGTGTCTGCTCCTGGTGCCCACTTCTACCCTTGGCGATTTGCTACAGCAAAATGGGAGTGAGTTCTGAGAAGAGCCCAACATTGATGAAAGCCTTAGAAAAGAGGTACTGTCATAATATGTAGCATGTAAAAATATATTTTTTTTCGTTGCTGTAAACCAGAAATGAAACAAAGAGTCGCATCTCTCTTGAGGGCGCATAGACTGTAACCTGCAACCTCCAACACAGGCAAGAGCAATTTTAAAGAGGAATTTTATTTCACAGGTGATTTCTAACAAGACTTGATGTCCCACAGTTAAACACAGGTACAATGAAGATAGATATGGTGACTGGGTGGGCTTTTGGGGGGGGACTTNAACCGGACAAGGGGCTCGTTGTCCTCCCTACCTAGTGTTTTGTAACTTAGCGGGTTGGCAGAAGCTGGCAGACGCTCTGTTAACCACACAGACCTGGGCAAAGCTCTTTGGTTTCCTCCCCACTGAAAGCCAATTAGCTGCTGTGATTTCAGTCACTGTCACCCTCCAGCCTCCTGCCCAATTTATGTTAGAACGGGTGCAAAATTGCTGACGCCTACCTGAATCCTTAGAGCAAGGCAGACACGGTCCAGAGCTTTTGGGTAGGCTTTCCCCATAAAAATTATATCTGTGCTTTTGTTTCCCCACGCGCGACAGAATCAGCTCATGAGTTTGAGCTGAGCGAAGGTAGCCAAGGTCTCAGGTACCTGAGCGGTGCCTTCAGGGAAGCTTCACCCCATGACAGTATTTCATTACTTTTATCAATTACTTGGAAGAGATGGCTGGATTGGTAGAGGGGAAAAAAAAAATAATTGTCACATAATGCAGAGAGTAAGGAGGAAAAGGGCATTACGTACTTAAGTTGACTGACAGCTGATAAAAATTTAACCTTAATTTTTTAGTTGGCTGAGCAACTGAAAACAATATGCATTTTAACACATCTAAAGGAAAGGTCTTGCATTTAGTAATAAAAAATGTAGGTGATGCCTGTTCCGGGAAGCAGTGACTTTGCAAAGGGTCTCAGCTCTGGCGGGGGTGGNTTTTTAAAAAAAAAACAGACAGGGTAATTAACCTCTGGAATGGCTTACTGATAGCATACACTTGATATCAGAGGAAATATTTATACCAAGGGTGGATTATTGTTTTTCCCTAGACATTCGAGTCTACAGTTATGGTATTTGGTGAAAGGAATTAATTCAGGGAAGTTTTATGACTTGTGCTCCTTATGACCTCAAAATCAACAAATCTTTTAAAAAGACTAGGATGGTGTTGTGAGAGGAGTCTTGCACAGGTGAAGGAAAAAGTAGAGTAGAAAAGAAAGCTCTTTTCTCAAAAGAAATGACCTAACTTAGAAACAAACCCACCTCAAGCACCAAAGAGGTAAATTAATAGTATAAAATAAACTGAATTATAATTATATGCTGATTTGCAGTTAGTCTGGATCAGATCACGAGAGGATGCTGGGGTGATTACGTATTGCAAACTAAGCAAAAAGATTAAACTGACCTATTTTGTTATTCGGTGGCTGGAAACTATATGCAATGCACCCCATAGCTCTAGGGGGAAATGCAGGTCTTATCCTGCCAGGTCCTGAGCATGCTGTCTACTCATCGGCAAACCTAACGCAAGTGAATAATTGAATGCCTCTCCCGCGTCGGCTTCAGCGCTGTACTAAAGGTGTGTGCCTCACTTTTGGGGAAGCCAGGTCAGAAACGGAAGCCCGATGCAAACAAACTAGCCTTGGGGCTCTGCTTTTGCAACGCTCTCTGAGAGCCAGACTTTGGCGGAGGGAGAAGAAAAGCCACCTTCCTTTGTCTGCACCGGCCTTTGAGCTTTGGGGCCATTTGGAGAGATTGCAGCGCGCGGCTGACACTGTCTATTTAGCGCATCTCAAAATGGGGCAAACCTTTGTTTCAATGACTGATCATCAACCACTCGCCCTCAAAGGTCCTGCCGGATATAGAGACATTGAAGTTGGCGGAAAGGCCCCCTTCGGTTTCGGGGGGCTTTGAGTCCGTTCCTGTCGGTCCTCAGGTGGTAGGTACCTGCTGCTGCTTTTGACTTCAGTGAGAGCTGCAGACACTAAACATCTCGGCAAATTGGCTCCAAAACTGTCATTCCCCCCCCCCCCCCCCTCCACTCTTTTTTTCTTTTTTTTTTCTTTCTCCTTNAAAACTTTCTTTACTCTTTTAAAAAGCAATCTTTATGGCACAGGGCATTGCAGGTACGGTCCCGGCAAAATGATGTCTTCAGTGCGCAACATTCTGTGCAACACGCAAACATTTTTTTGAGGTTGTAAAATTTACATGAGAGTGTCTTCACTAAAAAAAAAACAAACAACAAACAACAAAAAAACAAAAACAGAAAACCAAAACCTGTTTTTGTTTACCAAAAAGCCCAGTCTTCTTTTGCTCTTGTGCACTACATCTTTCACTCTGCAGTAAAATGAACTTTTTCTGTGCCTTCTAATTGGGCTTTTTACATCTAACTGTGGTAGCAAGTGATGCTACCTTTAACTGCTCTTACCGGAAAAGCATCGTTTTCGCAACGACATCTTAACTTCCAGTTTGGATGTTTTCCATCCTCTGCTGCGTACATAACAGTTAAAGTTGTGCAGCAGCACTAAGAGACAGAAAAGGGGAAAAGGAGGATCTGGAAAAGCACGGCTGGTGGGGTGGACACGGGGAGAAGGGAGGTGCACACCACAAACCCCTCCGTGCTTGTGTTGGGTTTTGATAGACGGTTCAGTGACTGTGTCCGGTTCTTATCCACGGCGCGTGGCATATTGGACTTTCGTTAGGTCTGGCATACAAAATCCAGGCCTTTCTTCCAAATGCAGCTCAAATACTTTCAGCATTGAGACCATAACTTCACTCAGCGTACTGGTAGTATGTGGATTAGGTTGTTAGTGCTTTCGCTGGCCGTTTGTGGGTCTGTCTACAGACTGAGCACAACACGAGAATCCTCCGGTAAAGCAGTGAATTTCCAGGGATGTGATGTCCGTAGCTGGTAAATACAGTAAATACAGCGCAGCTGAAATGGCCATTTGTGCCAGCTGACACTGCGACCCCTACGCACATGCACCCAGGCACAAATATATACGCACGCACACAAAAAACATACAGTAAGGCTGCTTGACGGATGGCAGGGGCTGTTAACCTTCTGCATTATCCTGCCATCTCCTCCACCTGGATGGGCTGTTAACTTGCACTCTTCTAAACACAAAAAGGCTCCGTCTCAAAATCAGAACAGGACATTGTAAGACAACTCAAGGCACCACAGGACATTGCTCCACGATCACAACTGCTATTTTTGTTTTAGTCAAAGAAATCGTTTTGTCATGGCAGCACTGCTAAATGCATGAACCCTTTTGGGTCTGAGACTATATTTCAGTCAAAAAGCAATCAGGGGAAAAATCTACTGCTTTGTAAATCTTCCCGCAAATTTGAGATATCACTTACCTTGTACTGAAGTGTTACTCTGCAGAACGAAATGGAACAGAGTCCGTATATTTGCCATCTAACTTGAATTATATTTAACTCTGTGTAAGAGTTATGCTGCAACATTAAAGTGGACTCTATGTGCCAGCCTCCCAATGACTGTAAGGTCGTCTACAGACTTCTACCCATTACTCTTGCACTAGCCCCAGTAACCAGATTTTAGCTAAATCATATATACCTGCACCCTTCCCAGACTTCTCCCGAAGACTTCAAGTGCTGAGCAATAAAAAATTGGTGGTTTACTGTAAAACCTGTAGATACATTTACCTTTATTAAAAAGATGCAACTAAGTAAAATCAGTAAAATGCAGGTATCCATGCGGTCTTAGTGTTTGTGCAAATGAATATGACTAGGTAAACACTAAAAAATGAAATAATTCATGTAAAATTAAAACTGCTTTCAGAGATTCTTATAACAGTTTTTTAGCCAAGAGTTGTGAAAGATAGACGTGTGAGAAATTTTTTATTTCATATATTTAATTTTCTTTCTGTGTTGGAGAGAAATCTGGAAGTCTGTTCTTAAGTATAAATGGGTATAACTTTCAAAAACTTCATTAAAGTCTTTCTGATTATCAATAGCTGAGCTTTTTATTAATGTATGGTGAATTGAAGTTTCATTTCTTATGATTCTACTGCTTTTTCCTCTTCCTTCTACTTTCAGCAGATGGATCGTTAAAGGGTCCCTATAGCATAAACTTATTTAAAGACATTCCTGAACTGCTTTGGCAATAGGAAGAGACTTGGAATTTAGTTTCTAAAAGTCAGTATCCCCTCATTTAATGTAATTACAAAACTACATAATTTTTAAAAATGAGACATTAACTCTACATTTATGATATTTAATGTTCTCAGTGTGCAGATGGAATGCATGTAAATGTGAAATTTAAAAAATGGTATTTTAGAAATACTGTACTTCAAGACCTTCTGCACATGACTTGGGGGAATCAGCAGCAAATCCATTCAAAGGCATGAGTTATGGATGATAAAAATCCAGAGAACTTGTCTAATAAATAATGGCACTAAAAATCTTTTCCGTAGTTCATATTTCTAACGTGAAAATGTACAGCTTGGTGTGACTGAAATATAAATTGCAACTGTGTGCCTTGAGATCTTTTCTCTTGCCGGGAGGATGAAGGGATCCTCCTTGGCCAACTTGACATGAGCAGAAGACAACTGTTTCTATCCCGAGAGACTGATGGCCTTGACACCAGTTACATCAAGCTCCCCCATGTCCTTGCAGCCAAGGAGCATTTAGAAGAATTAAAGTAAAAGATGACAAGTGAGGGAGGAAGCTAAACACTTGGCTACTTTCTGTCCACGGCCAGAGCAGCTGTTTAGCACAGTTTCCCTTCTCTTGGCAGACCTCGTTGCCTTCCTGCAAGCGGTGGCTTCTTGCCTGGGTGTTAGACACAAGGGTTCTTTTATCCCATGGCTCTATCTCAACTTTTTATGAAATGACCTAAATTTTTGCCCACCAAAATCTCCTGTGGTTGTGAGTTCCCACCTGTGGAAAATTGCTCCCTTTTGATTTTTTTGCAGCGCCTTCTGCTTTGTGCTCTAAGAGGACGTGAGCTGGCACCTGCAAAATGGGGTGTGCAGCAGAGAGGACAACACGTCTGAGATCAGGACTTTTGTACGAGCCACATGACTGAGCAGACTCACACGACTGGCCACGCCACGCTAATTGCTAGCAAAAGGGATCCATTGTGGGGATCCATGTACCTCCAACTTCATCCTCCAGTCCGGTCTGATTCTCGCAGACGTCTCAGTTTTGCTCAACGGTGTTTTGAGTCACCGTATGGTCTTGGTCACATCAAACTGCTGCTTCTTTGCATTCAGGCCTGCTCTACATGTGATAATAGGATCAAAATAAGCAATCACAATGCACTATCAGGAGGAAAAGTAGTACAGAAATAAAAGCCCAAGGGGTCTATGTTATGCTGTTTCTTTTCTATATACTTTGTAGGTACTTTTGCAGTTGCTAATGTGCTAGAACAAGAGAAGACCCTATCAATTTTGATGCTTTAAAACTGATTTGTTACCCTGGAGGCTTTAGCTGGCCATTGGTATTTCTTGTATTGAGAAAAGAGGTGGAGAGAAGTGACCAATATTCAATAATATCTATGGTAATGAAAGTATTTCCAAACTCTATATTCTGACAGATGCTTGAGCTGTAGAGGAAGGTTCACGAGTGAGATAGTCGGAAAAAGACAGGGAAATGAGATGGCAGGGGAAGTTTATGGGATTCTTTTGATACTACTGCTCTCCTGGCTTTAGTCAACCTCCAGCAAAAGTCCACTTCAAAACCCAGGTAAAATTGTTGGGAGAATGTTAAAGTCACTATTTCCACCTCTATTGGCATAGGTGGTATTAGAAGAAAAAGGCAAGGGAAGCTACTGTAGGCAGTTTACCTGTTAAAACAAAACCAAAAATTAAAGGTTTATAATATTTTTCAAGCTAGAAGTAGCATTTTTTTTTTTTTTTAAACCTAGGGAAATTTTCATTCATTTTTCTGCTTAGAAATGGGATCAAAGCTTTCATTCAACTTCAAAATGTCCTTTTAGTTTGGTTGTTGGATTATAAAAAAACAAAATCAAACACAAAAGAGTTTGATATTTCCAAAATAGTTTATATTTTTATCCCCCTCTTTTCCTCTGTTTGGTCTTCATAGAGAAATGTAAAGAGGTTGAGAAAAGGAACTTTTATAATGAAATCAATTAACAAATAAGTGAGCAAACCAGAACATCACACTTTCCATTAATAAGCTGTGCCTTTCTTTCACACCATTAATATCTCTTTTGATAAAGTTATTAAGCTGAAAAATGGTTATTAATACTTTCCTTTTTTGTAATCAGAAGCATATTTATTTCTTATACACATAATATCTTCTGCCATCAGTCACCTTAAAATCACATTGTTTGTGCTTCAGCAGGCATTGGCACTGCTGTAATTATCTCCTCTTGTTTAATAAAGCAGTTTTATTTTGACGCAGAACTAAAGCCTAAAAGATGACCAGAAGCAAAGAAAGGCAGTGTGGAAATTGTCATGTTTTTGCATCAAATGTGAGCAAGGAGTCATTTACCTTGTCTGTTATTTTACTCAAGTGGGGTGCCTGAAGTTTTTTGAGACTTGGACTTGCACATTGCAATTAGACTTGCAGGGAAAAACCGTATCTTCGGTACATTTGAGCTGTGTGGGAGAACATGACTTCTCAAGGTGATCATTTGCCAGGCATGGCGGTTACCTCCCACCCTGCAACCAAGTCTGCGACATGTGGTAGGAGTTTTCATTACAGAGTATTTCTGAAAGAGCTGTCTCCTGTTTCTTTCATGGATAAGCAGGAATTGAGCTCCTCATATCGGCTCCGTCGAAAGTCTTGTTGGGCCACACTCAAGTGTTGTTGCTATGAAAGCCTTTTTAGGCCATCCAACTAGTTGATTTTATTACTCATAAAACCGTTCCCTGCCCTCATATTCTGTGCAGGGTGGTGAACAGCTGCCATCTGGAGAGTCATCCGGAGTTAATTTTTTTTCAGGCAAGTATGGATCCGGAGGATAAGCTGCAGGATGATTCACATGCTGAAGATGGTCCTGTTAGTAATGCCACAGATGCTGATGTAGCTTTGGATACTGACAGTGATGAGTGGTGTGTAATATCTGATAAAGATTAGAGGCCTCAAAATCAAAACAAAGCTCCTGAACAGGAATCCCATGATACCAAAACACCATTTACAAGCTGTGACAGCGAGATAATTGGCCTGGGTGTGGCTTCTATTTACTGGAATAAATGATGATAAATAGTGAATCTGGCTGGACTTTGACTGGGGGAAAATGGAATACTCATAGATATATTTTTATATTATTGCTGCTGTCAGAAGACTGCAGAAGTGAATGTCTATGCAGTTTTGTGTGATCTGCGAGTAAAACAGAGCTGGCTGTGCACAAGCAAATGTACTATTGCATTGCTTCATCGTGAGTCCCACACCGTGTTCTTTCTCCCTGTCATATCCTATGTGTCTCATCCATAACACCCATACTAGATCCATTCCTTCTTCTGCCATCTCCCATATTCATTATTCTTGTCACCTGTGACTTTTCCATAACTTAAGAATTTTCTCTTGACCTGAAAATTGGATTGTCATCTCAAGATGGATTGTGAAGGAGGAAACATTGCTCAATGAATCCACTCTTAACTCTCCTCTTGGTTGGCAACATCCACATGAAATAGTGGGAAATAATGTCAGGAAATGTGATTGCCGTCCATCACTGTCGCGGTGTCTCAGAAAGCGGAGATCCATCAGTTTCTGCTTTCCTTTCCTGCAGCCACACCTATACGACCAGGCTTCTCCAGGTCATGTAAAACACACCACTGGTAAGGAGAAACTGGAAGAACAGTAAGTAAGGCAGGAAGGACAGATCTCTTCTTTCTTTACCATCCTGAGTGGTTTCTTTTTGAGCCCACTCAGGTCCTTTTTGGGGGGGTCTACAACAAAGATGATGCTGGGGAAAGGGATGGAGAAACCCTTTTGTTAAACCCCGTGCATAAGGAGGTATCACTCTGTCCTCATCCTTAGAGTGGCAAATGCAATTTTGGCTGCAAGGCTGGCTGAGAAGCTAGTCCTTATTATCTGACTTCAGGAGTTTGGCATTAACCTTTCTATTTCAATTGACTTATGCTATCGAGCAGTGCATGAAGCTGAGAATTTATAGGGAGAGTATTGACAATGGAGTTTTAGACTTAAACTGCAGGACTTGTCTTTAGCTCTAGGATAAGCACTGCATTTATAAAATTAGAAGAACAATAGAGGGGGAAAAAAAAAAGAAAGGCAGTTAACCTGCAGGCCTATTCCCTTTAAAATTATGCCTGCATTCACCACAAAAGGGGAAGACATACATTTGTCAATGTAGTGTTAAACACAAGACACCGAGTTGCCAGGAGGAACATATTTGTTATGACAGGCAAGATAAAGTATCCACTGTCTTTAACCAAGTAAATATTGAAGGACTGCTCATTAAAAATTCGGCGATCTATCTTCATCGTATGTCCTGCACTGCTGCAGTTCTGAATTTCTAGGCAACGAGTGACTAAAAAGAGGTTCAGATAGTACAACCCTGTTCTAGGTGTTGCGGATTTTCACTCTACAGGCTTCATTGGGGGGTGCCCCGTCACGATTAAAGACAAAATACTTGTCCTGTGCAAAACAAAATGAAAATGAATGTTTCCAATTAAAGGAAGATGGATAGAAAAGTGGTTGCAAAGACGAGAGTGAAAAGGGAAGAAGGGACCACTGTGCGTTCCCTTGTTTGGGGTGTAGCTAAGACGTGATGAACAGAAAAGGGAAACCATTGACTTTCAGGAACAAGCAGTATAATCTGAGTGAATACTAGAAGGGGATCTCTTGAAAGGGCCCAGGTTCCAGTTTTTCACAAAGTACTCCTGGTGACTCTCCCCACCCCTCTTCTGATCCTATTATTGGACTAGAAATTAGAAAACCGCCTTTCTTGAAAAGACTTTTTCAGCTAAATTTTCAGGTTACTGCAGCTTCTCTTTTCCCCCATTAAACTTTCCATTCAAAGGCAAGGCAGATACTTCACCAGAGAAAAAGATGATTTCTTAGGGCCATGTTTTTGGGGTTATTTTAGCACTCAAATCCAAGTGAGTAACAAAGGGAAGAATAACATCCTTCAAGGCTTCAGATCGTGCGTTGTGCACAACCCTTCAGCCGTTGCAGGGATCAGAACATGCTGACTAGGTTCAAGCATCACAACATACTTCTCGTATCGTAGTACATTTCTTAAACTGAAAGGTGCTTCTAGCAGAATAAATGTCAAAAATTGCATTGCCTCTAACTAACAACAATTATTTGCTTGTGTCTCCAATTGAAAATTCTTCTGAATTTTGTTATTAAGGTAAGTACTTTTTCTGTGCCAGAGGACAGTGAGCAATTCTGTGCAGAATTCATATTGGCTCAGTCTGACTATGCTTTTGCGATGCATTAATAGAATTAAATGGAGGTGTATTTGAAAAATATCCTTGCTAAAACTTCTGTTAATTTTATAATAGCATTTGTCAGCACTAAGGAAGGAAAGAAAACTTTCATAGCAACAGTAATGGTAGGTTATTTTGCCGAACTTGCTGTCACAGAGTGAGCTGACGTGTCCATCTGAAGCCATTTGCGACAGGATTCTCTATAAAGGAAACTTACTGCATTGAGATGTTGCACTTTTTGATTTTTTTTTTCTAAGTATGATGATCCTTTCAAAGTGCAGGTAGGCTCTTAGAAAATGCCTTAATGTGCCTTTAGATTAAAGGTAAGATTAACATCTTCAGATGGAACCGCCTTTTCATAGAGAATCCAGTTTCATTGACCTCAGAGGTTTCTGGGGAAACCTGCCACTTTCCACCGATTGATTTAAAATAAATAGATAGCTAAATAAGTAACTGAAATACGGGGGGGTTTTGCAGTACCTTGACAATTTCACACGGCATCTGAGTTTGTTCCTGAGAGCAGAGGAACACCTTTGCTTTTGAAGAGCCGGGCCGGACTCTCCGAGACAGCGGTGGTGGTACACTGTCTGTTGTGCTTTAAGAGCTCAGAAATAATATCAGTGTCGGACTTGAGGGACCTTCTGATCCCGAGCGGGTCCAAACACACAGGTGGCACTTGCTGGAGACTACCAGGCCATTCTCGTAAAGCCCAGGCGTCCTGACGTACCAGTGTGTTGGAGGAGATGAACAATTTGTGCATACCTGTGTCCCAGCGTTTAAAACGCTCTTTTAGTGCGGGGAAGCAGGTAGGATACGTGGTCCCCGCTCCGCGCACAGCCTCTGGGTCTCGCCCTCTGCAAAGCACGTACACAGCCAGGGATAAGGGGCGCAAGGTCCTGCCCTCCTCCTCCACCCTTGTAAAAAGAAAGAGCCCTGACAGCTTTTACATTTTGGGCCCAGGATATTCATGGCGTAGACATGGTTTTTTCTCAGAGCTACTTATCCTGGGCTGTCCGTACCTTGGAACAGCAGCCTGCTCATCGGCGCAGAGCCGGTGCTAACCACAGCCCACGTAGGTGCCGCAACAGAGCCGCCAACATCCACAAAGGCAAAGCTTATCTATTGCTCGTCTTTTTTTTTTTTTTTTTTTTTT
>VXBL01005078.1:80404-92598 GCA_013400195.1 Aramus guarauna | reverse complement strand
TTTTTTTTTTTTTTTTTTTTTAAGGTCTACACAGCAGCAGCTGTGAAAGACACACCAGGATCCCTCTGTTGTCAGCTCTTCTTCGTGACAGACAGCCTGTGCCAAGTAATGGGGATGTCAAAACAGAGTGTTATTTTGTGAGGAGCACCAGGTGCCTGTAGAGGAAGAAATTACTAGTTTACCTGCTGTTTAAGGCATATTAATAATACAGTAACTTTGGTTTCTTAAACTCTAACTAAAGGCTGTATTAAAAATCCGCTGTCTTCAGTGCCTTTGCAATTGAATCACAGTCCCCCTCGCCATCTTTTTGACTCTTAAATAATTCTCTTTTGTGATTGTTTGACAAGAATCAAATGTCCTCCCACTCCATGACAATGTCTACTGTGTGCTTAAGTTTTTTTGGTTTTTTTTTTCCTGGTTCTTCTTGTATTAGTCATTTGAGTGTTTGACAGGTATACATCTGTCACCTTTTATACGTATTTTTATTAATCTATTCACAGGCTCAATGCAGATACTAATAACCCTCATTGTCGTCGCCTGAAATTAAATCTAAACTCTTTTCTCTTGTGGATTAGCGCGAACAGAGATACTGGTGATAATTTATTTAAACCAAACTTTTCTCTTCACCAGCACGAGCGCTGTCTTCCAGGACTCAGATTCATCCAGCTAATCTTCAGCTGGCAGCAAACCTCCGCTACCTTGCTGTCTCGCAGGATGGGAGCGTGGAATGCGAAATTAGCCACGTACAAATGATACTCCATCTCTTACACCTCCCCTGAGGATGGTCTAAGTGCATAAATTGTCTTTTGGGTATTTTGAACCTTTCTGAGCACCATAGCTGCTAGAGCATCGTCTGTTTCGGTACTCGGTGGTGTGCATCCTGTGCCTTACCTTTATAACGGATTTTATCTTTCCTTATCAGGAAATATAAATCCCAGCAGTCTGCCTCTGGATTTTATGTTGCGTTCGGAATCGGGTACCTTCATGTGGACGCAGCCCTTTGCATTTGCACGATTGGCTCAGGAGGACTGAATAAGTCAAAAAGTGTTTCAGGGCACCTTGTGCTCCTGCTGTCTGCTGGGTGCCTGGCGCTGCGAGCAGGCACAGACAGCGCTGGCTGATGGGTCCGTGTCTGGTTAGCAGCAGCAGCTTAAGGCGGCTTGGCAGTATAGGCGGAGTTCGATTTTGCAGCATAGCAGAGAAGGAAGGAAGGAAAGATTTGGGGAGGGAGGGTACCGCTTTGGAGCAGGGGAAAGGGGGTGGACAGGCCACTGGCGCTTGGGGAAATGCTGGGAGGGAAGGTCTGGAGTGGAAGTGGTGAGTGACCAGGGTGGGGAGTCCGAGGTCTGCCTGTGCTGACGGAAAATGGGTGATGTCCGTTCCCTGACCTCACTAATCCCCATCTCCAGACTCATTTTATTTGGACCCTCCCCACCCCCTCCTCTGCACGAGATAGATGCCTTCTCCTCTCTGGTGCTCCCTTTGCCTCTCCCCATCACAGCCTCTCCTTACTTTCCCAAAACCCGTGGTCTGTTGCCACGCAAGATGAGAAACAGCCCCATGGCAGAGTGCCTGGAAGAGACACGAATCAGTTTTCCTGCTTTTGCTCGTGCTGACAGCGTTGGCAGCAGTTTGCATCCATGACCGTGTCCCCTCCTGCATGTCAGAAGGAGGGAAGGTGCCCAGGTTGGGGGTGCCCAGGTGGCTCCTGAGGCAGGAGGTAGGGCGCAGGTGCCAGGTCCGACCTCTAGCATGGGCAAAATGAAGATCAGGATGCTGGTGACGGCCGAGGGTCTTTGGCTGTTCCTGGAAGTCCGACACCTGCGTGCGAACGCCTGCTTAGCGTGTGCCAGTGGCCCGTTGATATTTGTATCGTATAACCATCCTCCCCTCGGAATTCCTACTGTAGCTCTGCGTGAAACACGGCTGGAAACTTCACTTTGAGACCCCTCCATCAAAACCAGAGCAAGTCAGCCAATGAGTTCAAGCACTAATCGGGGTACAAGGCACGACATGATCATCTCACAAGAACAGCTAACTCCAATCAAAACTGCGATCCAATTAACCCGCTGTCCTGCCTCCATCCGGTGCCAACAGCGGGTGCCTGGGGAAGGAGGTAAGAATAGAAAGAGCGTCTAGTGACACATTCCCAGGATACTTGTGCAGCCTCTGGCAATTTGCAATTGGCCTTGTTTCCCTACGGAACCCGGTGAAAATCTGTCAGTCTCGGATTTCATTACTGTGAGGAGCGGAGTCAGCCTTCCCGGCGCAAACTGTTAAACACATGAAGTGCTCTTGAATCAGCAGTTATCAGAAACATGGCTCCCCTCCAGCCATCACCCCCATCCCTTTGCTTGCAGACACGGGCTGAAGCAGTTTAAATCTTTTCCCATCGGTTTTCTGCACGCCCGGAGTTTTGCTGTGATCCTCCGGATTCATTTCAGTGCTCTCACAAATCTCAGCTTTACTCCTGATCTTGTTGTGCGTGGCAAGAGGAGCTTTGGTGAGCCAAAGAGGGGTCTGCAAAGGTCCCAGCCCAAATTGCGGCAGAAGCTGGGGAGGGGTCTGCAGGAGGGAAACGGCACCGGACACTTCCATGGTTTTCCTCGCAGGCTGGAGACAGCGGTCTTCAGCCTCGTGGGGTGGAATTGCTCTTAGAGGCTGTGTAAAGAGAAAGACACCGACAGCGGAGACGGCGTTAGTAGACCTCCGGTGATGCAAATATGGAGTTAAAAGATAACCAAGTAAAACTAGTAGGATGGTAGATAGATATTTTAATTTTTTTTTGAAGGTATAAGCATCTTCTATGCAGTAGACAAATAATAAGGGATAAGAAATATTCCTATTTTATAGACTTTAAACCCTATATGGTAAAAATATATTGTCTAAATATGTTGGTAATGGACTAAATGTTCTGCTGCAGAGAAGTAGTGTGGCTCCACTGCAGGTGTTTAAATAGCCATGAGAAATAAACACAAATGTGTTTGGGACATTAAGTTTTAGGCAACCAATCTTGTGTTGCATGTAAAGTGGCAAAATATGCCAAAGCACAGCTAAATAAACTCAAATATACATTTGCTGATACAGGTAAGACATTATCTAATTTTAGTGCCTCTTTGTTCTGTACAGGCAACTGCAAATATCTTTAAAATCTCTATTGATCTCTCCACCAAGCACAAGGAATGAGTCTTTTAAAGAGCTGCTTTTAAACAATATGAAAATACATATTTTAGGAAATACTTTTGGAAATGCTGCTGTTTCTGGCTGCAGCTATGGCTTTCCAATGTAAGTTTTCCAAACTTACATTTGATTTATTGAATCTTGAATGTTATATGCATTTTTCCGTGCTTCAGTCATATCAAGAAAGTAGTTTCTGAATTGTTTTAGATGTCAATAAGTACTTTTTTGGCAGTCTTTGACGTTAAGATCCATTTAATGAGAGTGCCTCACTCAGTAAGGCATCTTATACTTGTATTTTTTCTCCCCTGGTGAAGCTATCTTGACTGGCACTGAGTAAGGATCAGGCTTTACATTTGCAGTTTCCTCCACATATAGGAAATGACCCAATGGCTAAGGAAAGTAAATGCAGGCAACTGTTAAAAAAAGAGGATCTAGTTCTTCACTTTTTGGAGGAGGTTTGGAGCAATGCTACAAAGCTCAGTAGTTACAGCGATATAAAATTATCAAAATTAGGATGTGAAATTGCTTTAGTGACTTTTTTATTTTATATTTGTATGGGATCTGGCAAATTAAAGACGATAGGAGATGCTGAATTTCAGGACAAAATGGATCAGTTGTGTTTCTCTGAGATTACTCAGGTCATTGATTTCTTTTACCTTATCTGGCTTATGCTGAATTCCTGTACTACTACTTCAAGGACACCTTTCTGTTAATTTCCCAACTCTTGTTAAGACAGATGAGTGCAAGAGTTTTAAGGTTTTTCTAGGGGTATGACACTATCCTAGAATCTGAAAAAGTTGAGAGGCATTTACTAACCATCCAGATACATTATCTAAAATGATAGCAATTGCTTTTCCCCCCTTTCTTCTGTAAGGGAAGACACACAGTCCAGAACAAGCAAACAATATCTCCAAGAACAAAAGCTTCTATTTTTCACTGGACAAAAAGTTGGAAAATTTGTCTTTTAGTAAAAAGAGGTGTTTTGTTTTTTTCTTAAGTTGGCAATATTTTCCTGTTTGAGTTTTCATTTTTCCAATCCCAATTTTCCATAGATTAACAGTTTCAATAGTTCACTTAAGCCCTTTCACTTCTTTTGCTACAACATGCAAAACAAAAGCTACCGGAAACAGTTTTATGTCATCTGTGCTGACAGAAAAAAAAAAAAGAACAAAAGCCTGGTCTCTGATTCACTTACTCCTAGGAACAAGGTTTTCTTATAAAGTTTCATTTGGTTTCCTGTCCTTCAGCAGGGGTTGCCACTCTGTCTACATCTGATCAGCCAGGATGCAGTGTTGTCCAAACTGGCTCACACATTGTGGTACGTTCTGAGTAATTCCATTGACGTAAACTGATTTACATAGAAAACCCGAGATCCTGCAGCTTTGTCTGTCTAAGCAGCAACCCCCTCCAGAGTGGTTTGCATCTGCTGAAAATTCACCTTTGAATTTTTCTTTTTCTTTTTTCCTCTCCCTTTTCTTCTTTGCTTTGACACAAAGATCAACTAGTTAATTTTCTTTACCTTTTTTTATCGTTGGATGATTGTGAGCAACATATCTTTTGAGAAGGTTTGTCCTCTTTAACAAATACCACATTCTACTTAGAGTTTAATGAAATTCAGATGGGTGCTACAGAGCATTGAATTATTAGCATTTCCTATCCATTTCTATAATTGAATGATTTTCCAAGTGTACTGATATTTCTTTTTTCCTTTTTTTTTTTTTCCTTTTCCCTTTACTATGCTTATTTTCTCACTACCCATCACAGTGAAAGCAAAACAAATAGTGAGGGAATTCGATATTAGCATGCCAAGTTATTCCCTTACAAAGGAAGCAAATGCCAGTCTGTGATAAATTCAAAGGATGACTTCTATGATCAGGAAAGCAATGATTTTTTCTGTCTCTCTCTATTCAGAGTGCAGCTGGGATGCTGCATTTGGCATTAGTGACTGCGGCACGGAACGAACCTGGAGAGACTGGAGGCTTAGCAGAAATCTTAGAGTTTGAAGAACCGCTGACTAAAGAGACCAAAGATTTATGCGTGCACAATTTGTTCCATACTGAAGTGTGTACATACCCTTGAGTGTATTTATTCTATTCATACTTTCCTCATGATTTTTTTACAGAGATATTGACCATTGAGAAGTGAGCTGCTCTGACCATCTACTCCTTCCTTTGACATGAGTTTACTGCTGTAGAGAGAGGTCCATGACACTGAATCCTTTATTTCCATGGAAAACGTGTGTGGTCTGGCCCTCTCCTTCACTGGCTTAGTCAAACGCATCCAGATGGCTGGGTAACTGTGAAATCTATAAGTCTAATTTAACTGATTTAAATGCCTTCAATTTCTGTTCCTATCCAGTTGATTTCTCATGTAGAAAGCCTCACATGCACCGTGATTATCTTGAAGTCCAGACAACTATTTGTCTTCTCACGCCTTCGTTACAGCATAGCTCCACTGGCTCTGTGAAGTTCCACTTGACTTACACAAATAATTATGCAAAAATCCCATAAAAGTGAAATTGAAATGGGGTCTCCGACAAGGAATAGGATAACGGCCCCGGAGTCCCCAGGCTTACAATCTGCGGCTGGTGACAATGATGCTGTGTCATTCCATTGACTTCTGTGAACTTTCGTGGTGAAAAAAAGAAAGACTTCTGTTTAAAAAAAGACCTTATTTACTCTAACACATCTTGAATGCTAAAGCATCTCTACTTATTTTTTTCTTCGATATGACACTACGTTTCCCCCCCTTCTGTGTTATGCAATTTAATTATATGCAGACCTTGAATGTCATTTTCTAATCCTCTGTGGTTCATTCGAAAGTCTTGTAAAATAAAACTAATTGGTGTGTTCATTAAAATGTCAGAAATATTTTTGAGTTCAATTAGATAGTACAGCAGTTTTATCCAAAGTGTGCTTATAGTACAATAACTATGTCAGGAGGATGTAATTAACAGCCGTTTAAATGAACAATTGTCTTAAATTTTTCTGGTTCTTCATGCATGATAACTTAATCAAACAGCAAAGTTCTTACAGGCTTATCCATTTGAGAGAAAGGTGAAACGCTATAAACTCGTATTTAAAAAGTCAAATTGAAAGCCATAAAACTACTGAACTAAAGAAGTCAACTATATAAAAATGAAATGCAGAAGCATACTTTACTTCAATGTCAGCACATTACAGATAAAATCTAGTCAGAAAAGGGAGAATTTAAGGCATGGTCACTAATTTTTGGGAAAGATTAACATTTACATTAAATGAAGATCAAAGGTCAGAATCACAGACTCATAGAATGGTTTGGGTTGGAAGAGACCTTTAAAAATCATCCAGTGCCACCCCTGCCATGGGCAGGGACACCCCCCACTAGCCCAGGTTGCCCAAAGCCCCATCCAACCTGGCCTTGAACACTGCCAGGGAGCCAGGGGCAGCCACAGCTTCTCTGGGCACCCTGGGCCAGGGCCTCAGCACCCTCACAGGGAAGGATTTCTGCCTCAGATCTCATCTCCATCTCCCCTCCTGCAGCTTCAGGCCATTCCCCTTGTCCTGTCCCTCCCTGCCCTTCTCACCAGCCCCTCTCCAGCTTTCCTGGAGCCCCTTAAGGGACTGGAAGGGGCTCTAAGGTCTCCCCACAGCCTTCTCTTCTCCAGGCTGAACCACCCCAACTCTCTCAGCCTGTCTCCACAGCAGAGGTGCTCCAGCCCTCGGAGCATCTTCGTGGCCTCCTCTGGACTCTCTCCAACACCTCCATGTCCTTCTTGTACCGGGGACTCCAGATCTGGACGCAGCACTGCAGGGGGGTCTCACTGATGTGCTCCATAGCTTTGTTTACAATAGAATATTTAAGACACTGGGGCCTTCTGCTTTATTTGCCTGTTATTTTGACATAAAATATCATTCACTGTTCAGTGAAGGCTGCGCTTATGTTTGTTTCTGGCTTTGGTGGTCTTAAATGCAATTGGGTAAAACCTATGTATTAGACAGGATTGGACCATGGCTTCCAAAAGGCTTTAGCAAGCATGGCTCTCTTTTGGAAATGCAGGATCACACGGAGTAATGTAACATACAGCGTTACAAAAATTACTGAACTTGGTTACAATTATGTCTATAATCCATTTTCATCCAAATGTGCCAGTTTTTCAAAATAGGCATTTTGTGGTAAAGTCTGTTTTTGCTGAGCATCTTAACTGATTTTTTAATTTACATTTCAGTATTACTTGAAAACACTTGAAAAGACTAATATGAATTTTCTTGATTCACTTACAACTTTGGTGTGAACCGCAAGCTAATTGTAGTACGTGTGCAAAGATTATGGGAAAGAAGGTTCACACTCATACAAAACCTTCCCCTTTGCCTAAAGTTAGTTGGGAAGCGAATTTATAGATGATAAAAACATTTCTGTCTGATTAGGTGAAAAGACAAAACCTAAAACCATCAAAAGGCTCCTGAAACGGGGAAAAGCCTTCCTTGCCCAACTTCAGAGGTCGCAGCTTCAGCTGAAAATGAAAACCACTCCGAACATGATCAAAGCCGCTCCTCCAGCTCCCAGAGCCGGGAAGTGCGAGTACGATAAGCTGCAGAGAGATGGAAGAGTTTAATTTTCTCAGCAAAACCACCCTCTCGGCATCACAGCTCTGTGGCCAGGTTGCGTTGGTGGTAGCCTGCGGTCGCACAGCGAGTCACGCGGTGGCTTGACAACTCTCCTGTTGTCCCTGCAGTGGGACAGCACTTTGTGAAGAAGCCACACAGCTCTCGATACGCCCATGTAACGATCGCCAGCCGGGATCTCCTGGCATCGACCACCCTTGGCCATTGAAACTTGGTTCCGACACAGTCCTTCCATTTCCAGTTCTTGCAGCACCAAACCAAACCAGCGTCTCCTGGTTTATGACAAGGTCCCCGTGTATCCCCCCACTGAGGCCAGGAATTTGTGTTTTAAAAAATGCGCGTCGCTAATACTATTTTGTTGTTATTCACCTGGAGTAAGTTAAGCGGACTCCAGACTCACCAGTTGAAGATAGGAGGAGGAAACCAGATAAAAGAATAGTGAATGAGATGCACAAACTCCTGTACAAGTTTTATGGTTTCCTCTTCCCCTGATGGAAGAATATAAATAAAAGACCAGCTCTGTAAAGTATTCCTCAGCAGGATACAGCCGAAGAGAGATTAAGTTTCAGTAGGCCACCTTTGTATTCGAACGTGGTGTTTGTCGTCTCTTCTCAAAGCGATATTAGCTGTTCTGCAAGCTATAAAGGAATTTTCAGCTGCTTTGTCTTGCTGGCTTTCATTGCTGTTTTTTAATTAAAGCTTAAGGAATTAAACGAACCAGGGATGCTGGGGTTACACAAGGATGAGAAAAGATCAGGCAGTCAAATCCACCGAGGTGCAATGGGGCACAGGCTGATTCTCGGATTATCATACTCAATGATTGTTTTTTTCCAGTTTAAAGCATAAACATTAATGCATTTTAAGCATCTGGGTCAGGCTGACAACGTACAACTGTCTGGGAGAATTAGATCTGAAACAGATTGGGAGCTACTTTATTAAGATTTTGGGTGTGATTTGCAAAAGATGTTACAGCAGAAGGCTTCTTTCTGTTATATCATTTTGCACTGGGAATGGAGAAATTAATAATCAAATGCTTATAAGAGATACACCTATCTGGAAGTGAACAGCTATTGCATGAGGCATAATTCTAACTGATGCAGCGGTATATCTATTTATTAGGCACTAACATTTGTAACATTGATTGTTTTGTTTACAAACTGTGGCCACATTGTGTAATTTAGCTGTAAGCTGCCATATTTAATTGAGGTAGGGGAGGAAATGAAGCTATCAGCCACGGTCCTAATATTTACAGACATGGAGCTCTACTTTTCCATTACTCTTGTAATGGATGCAGTTTTGAATTAATTTTTAGAACTGCCAGGAATAGCAGCATATTGGATTCTCTCGCTATTTTATTTTATGTTCTGTGTCCCCGCAGTGTCTCTTGATTGCTACTCATTAGAAACAGGCTACACTTGTGTTTACCAGAACAAAAATATTCCCCTTCCTCATTGCACCTTGCAATCTAAACTTTGCCTTGGATTTAAAAAGATGCAAATTAAATATTTAAAAGTTTCAAAGACTGTATCTTCTACCATTTTAAGCAATGATGAGTCTTTACTATGAGCTGGGAGGATTTTAAAAAGTATTTCATATGCCATAAGCAACAGAACTGTGGTTATTCCTTTGCCTCATTTTCTTTTATGGCAATAATAACATGTCTGTTTCTGGCTCTGTTACAAAGCTGTGGGTTTTGCCGTGCAACAGACTTTTAATATACATCTGCGCAGACCACTTATTTTTGTATTAATCCTATGCTGGCAGCCCAAGATGCCCTCGATCTGTGAATCACTGCGACGCCCGGCAGCACTGAAGGCTGGTAGAGCACGGCCGGGTGCAGATGATGGCTGTGCACCACGCGTGCGTGCAGGGGACTTGAAGGGTTCCCGGCGGGCTCTTTGGTTTCATCTAACTGCTGGTAACTTGCTGCTGAGGTGGGCAAAGCCCTCTGATTCCTGACCCGTGTCAGCAAGCGAACTGTGTGACTGGGGAGCAAGAGGCTCAGGGATCCTCCGAAGCTGAGCGTCACTGAAATGTACTCGACTTTGCTGGTGTGAATGGGTATAAACACGCTGGCATGGAAGCCATCCCTGTTTATACCACTGAAGGACCCAGAGAAGTGTCACATCAATGACAGTCCAGTTTTGGGGTGTTTCAGAGAACATTTTGCCAACCCTATGGGCTTACTCCTCTTCAAAGCCCAGCTATTTCAACTCGATGGACACCTATGTAAAAATTATGGCAGGGGGACCTGAAAGTGGTCTTCACGTAGCTGAACTGAACCATTTTATTCTGAAGACATTGAGCTGTGTTATGTTTGGATAACTATATAGGAGCACTGCTTCTAATGGGTTTTGCAGAATAGGCAGCAGCTCCAGGTGTATCATGTATATATGTCTTGGTGTAAACTCGCAAGTGAAATATTATGATAACACGGCAACTAGGAAGAGTGAAAAAACAGGGGGCTCTCAGGAGCTCCTCGGCATTTACTACCATCAGGTCTCAAAAGGAGAATCTTAAGGGAAATGTTTCTATAGATGCATCTAGTCTTGAATCTCCCTGCACCATCAAGCCGTGGTCTCTGAAGGGCTGTCCTTTGCAACAGCTCACTCAGAGCCACTGGGGAGCTGATCTAGACTTCATCAATGGTTGGGTGGTGAAAATGCTCAGATCCTAGTAGCAATCATCTGAACTAAATCATGTCTTATACACAGCACTGTGGAAATATCAACACAGGACTTTTATCCCAGTTGCATGGATGGGCAGAAATTATTTATCCCTGTAACTGTCAGTTACTTGTTTAGTTATCCAGCCAGAACATAAACTTTAATTAAGCCAAATTTCAAAATTACTGTGGAAAATAATGTGACATTACCATATTCTGATTCTCTATTTGGAGCTGGAGAAGCTGAGTTGCTAAGAGACAACATTTTTTTTTTTAAATTGTGACTCTTCCTCATAGTTTCCTAATTAATAGTCGATGTCTAGTGTTTATATAATGCTATTCTCAGCAGATCATACAGAGAGTGAATCTTGTTTCCTCATCGTACAGAGAGGAGGAATGAGGTAGGGAAAATGAAGGAACCTCTCCGAAGACGGCAGCGGGTCAGATGCTGAACGGGGGGTGATGTCTTCTGGCCTTTGCCTCCTCCAGCAGCCCAGATCCCGTGCAGGCCGGAGGTGATGCTCCACTGCAGACCCGCTCAAAGTACAAATTCTCAGATGGTGGAAGGAAAGTTCCCAAGCTCTTTGCTTTCCTTCTGTGTTTCTCTGTCCTGCCTTTGAGTATCCTTGTTGCTGAAGTTTCCACTGGCAGCCACTTTTCCATTGACAGCAACAGGGCTGTTCATATAGATCTCGTGAGTCACCATCACCTCTTTCTGAAAGCTCCCGTTAATATAAAACAGCATACTTGTCCCAAGCGATCCTGTCATTTTTTCCCAGTGCCAGTCATTGAAGCAGCTTCATCGTCCATTCTTTTATTTGGCTTCCCAATAATTCACTTCGCTGCTTGCATATCGCCCAACGTAGACCACTCTGGATGGCCATGATGCATAAGGCAGCTTCTAGATAAATGTACGGACATCTTCCCATTGCATGAGCAGTAGTCAGAAGCTTTACGGTCACACTTCAGAGCACAAATGGTGAAGCAGCGATGCTACGAGGGTATGTTCCCACTCTTCCCATGTGCTTTTTCTCTCCCTCGAGGCTCTTGGCTGCAGCCAAAGAAATATCTTCATTGTACCTGAGAAATAATAAAATACTTTTAACACTTATCACTGCCTTAGCTTTGTAAAACCCATTCTAAGCTTGCAGTGTAATGCTGAATAGGCCAAACAGGATGAGAGATGCTTTAATTAGTGTATAGGCAGTTAAGCTCAATAAGTCTGGTTTCAATGAAAAGGTTGCTGTAGTGCAGCAACACTCATTTAAATTGCCCACATTTCTTAAAAAAAATCGTCCTCACTAATATTTGGTGTGACTTGACTTTTAAAATCAACTTTCTAAAAGAGAAATGTTATTTTTCTCAGGGAGTCAGAGGTGGAATATAAAACCTTCATGTATTGTTCACAACTATCTACATTTTAAACTTGATGGAAATGAATTTTGCAATCAAGTCTACCCTAAAAGGATCACATTACAGAACCAACATGTCTAATATTTTGCATATACTTTGGTTCAGTGAAACTTCCACTCCAGAAAACCACTTAAGGAAAGGTCCCCTATTAGGCCACTGTGCCTTTAACATGACTACGACCTGCCAGCTTCATTCAATATTTCTGTTATCATCCTTCTGGATCACAACATTAAAGAATATTTTGAGAGATGCAACCAATTTTATCTTGTCACTTGTGATAATTTCGTGACTTTACAACCCGACCTGTATGTGTGTTGCTCTTTTTTTTTTTT
>VXBL01005078.1:42772-80359 GCA_013400195.1 Aramus guarauna | reverse complement strand
TTTTTTTTTTTTTGGTTAAGAATCCCTGGTAGTAATATCCTCTTTATTTATACCTCTGACACTTTATTTATCTTGCTCTGATTTCTTTGCTGGCAATATAAGTGTGCGGATACCTCAGCATATTCATGTCCACATGCAGCTTCACCTTTACTCCATAAAAATACACATTGGTGGGCTTTGCAGCTATTTATACATTCATTTTACTTTCATTTCCTTCCCTTTCCCCTGCAAGCTTTCCCTGCGAATGCTAATAAGACGGCTTCAGGTATGTTGCGTGGACAAGATGCTCTCCTCAAATTTCTCCTGGGTGAACAACCACTGTTTCTCATCATGACCCCTGCCTGCTGCAATCAAACTCCAGAATCATCCTGTTCTGCTCTGTGATTGAATCCTCACATCTGTGGCAGTGCCTGGACGCAAACTCGGCGTCGCAGTCTGCAGGGTCGGTCACTGATGCGCTGAGCCCTTCTGCTAGGACCGCTAAGTGTAATTTATATGTTTCAACACTTTCTCAGCCTGAACGCTGGAAAATAAAGACTCAGGGAAATCTGACAACCGGTGCTGTGATTCCCGGTGAGTGATCTGTCCGCCAATTAATCAGCAAAAGTATTGTCTGGTGGTATATTCGTGGTGTACGTATATTCAGGCCATTATGACGTGGAGTGTTTTCCTTTCCTTTTTGTGTATGGCATGTCAGTTCTCATCCTCTTTGTTCCTTTCTGAAACACGTGGTACTTAAAAACACACAGCTCCATATAGAATATATACATGTATATTTGCAATCTGTCCAATTTGAGCTTGAAGAGCAAGAAATGGAGCGATTTAGCCAAAACGGTAGATCACAAAGCTCCTTTTGTGCACACTGTCACTTTTTTTTTTCCTTCCTTTGCCCCAGCAATGAAGTTTTTTACAATGATTTTGAAGAAGGCAAATCATTTCCCCAAACCAGTGTTTGAAACTGTCCTGCTTTGGGAAAGATTTCATTTTCCTTCATAGTGTGGTCACTGAAATTTGTCTGAAATTATTTAGGGACAGTGTGTGGCTTGTGTCATAGAAGGAAAAACTAGGTCAATCAATATTATGGCTTCTGGTAGACCTACAGAAAAAAAAAAAAGGATCTCACAGAAACCTCTGCAAACCTCATAGAAAAGATCCATACGCTGCTTTAGTCCTTTTATAAGGCAGTATACAAGGCAGTTTCCTTGCTGGTTTCTGCAACATTTTCTCTGGCACAACAGCTTACCCCTGCAGCTGCAAGTGGTGAGTAAAGAGGTGGTAGAGGCTGAAGCAGAAGTAATGATCTTTCCTCACAATGTTGTTGTTTTCTTCAAGGAAAATATTTTATTCTGTTCTTCATATTCAGTTTGTGATTTGACCAGCCTCCTGAAGGTGCCTGTTGATGGAGGACGACAGCAACATGATCTTCTGGACTTGAGTAGAGCGGGCATGTGGCTGACAAACAGATAATTGGGATGTCCCAGGTGGACCCAACCTGGTTTAGCTTTAAACTGATGAATCCTGGGGACTAGTCAATGGGATTGTATCATCAAGAGGATAGTATCGTCAACAGGCATGACAGTATAACTGCATGGTCTTTAGCCTGTGACACCAGTCCCTGGTAAATCTGTGCTGAGGACCGCTATGAGTTTGCACTAAGAACCCACCTAGATGCCAACTATGTCGGTCTGCAACTTGCAGTGCTAGCTGCAAGTGTGACGTGAACGCGCTGGGAAATGTGGACACCACATTTGTAATCCACATCGGTTTTTACTGATGTTTTCTTTTCTGGTGTCTGACGTTTTAGCCGTGCATTGAATTGCATTGTTGGTAACATCAACAACTCTTTTGAGTTCTAAGTCTGGACACAATAAAAAAGTCTCCAGCGCATGTGACGAGATATTAATACAGATTTTTTTAAATCTGTTTTGTAGAAAATATCCTGCAAAACACACCTCTCTTATGAGAGAAACTATTTGAAAGTATATCCACGCACACATTTAGCTTAGCTCAGAAATAAAAGGACTCTTCATGACTCACTCTTGCTATTATATTTAAAAATAGGATGCTTTAACTCATTAATTGCTTTTGTTCTTTTTAAATTATTTTCTTTATTCTTTTTCCACTTCGTGCTCTTCCTACTGAAACATTATTTCTCTAGTGATGCTTCACAAAAGATATTGCCAATTCGTGCAATTTAATGAAGTCTGAAAAGATGGAAGCCTTAGCTCTGGAAGTCATAAAGCAGTAAATACAGAAACATTGCAAATTTCCCACCTCATCAGACCCTCAGTTTTAAATCAAGGATAGTAATGAGGCTGATTTCTAGAGCAGGTAATTCTCACTATGAAGACAGCATCATAAGTCTTGGATTGATTGTCCTTGAATTTTTCATCACCAGGTATGGTATGATACTGCATATTTGAGCCATTTGTTTAGTCACAGCATTTAAATCCAGAACACAACCATCCTAAAAGCTAATAATATTTAGATATCTTTTCCAATGTTATCTGCCCTTGTATTACCCAGCTGGGGATACAAGAGCTTTAACCAGAGGGAAGTGTAATGTTCCATAAGCTGCTTCAGGTCCAGCTTTGAAAGAAAGGGGTTGTGTGGTTGGAGAAATAAGAAAAGAAGGTTGTTTTATGAAGATGTTATCATCGTATGAATGCTTGGTAGAGGGATGAATAAAGTCTGAGGTCAGGACTGCCACCTATTGCAGTTTCCAACCTGGGATTTGTGATATATCAAGTCAGTCTAAAAATAAAGTTGTCCTGATGGGTTTTGTATCTATTGTTAAGGATTCAACCCATTTTAAGTTAAATTCTTAGATTTGGGGGTTTAGCACTGCAAGCTCTCAATACTGTAATTTTTTTTTCCACCGATGCATCACCCTGGTCATAAATTCAAGAATACGAATGACTCCTTGCTTCTCTTGCTCATGTGAGTTAATAAGCCACATACTTGGGCAGGATACTTTTCACAAAATAAAACAAAAAGCCTGCACCATCCTCAGTCAGATGCAGTCTGATGGGGGGTAATTATTTTGGTATTGATTCTGAAAGATTCAGATCCGTACACTTCAAAGGGTTAAACACTTTCTGTCTGTGTAACAGTTAGAGCTATGAAGTGTTGGAGTTGCTATAGAAACAGTGCATATTTGATTCAAATGAAAAAGAGTAAACAACCTCTTTTTATGTCTCAAAGCTAGATGAAATGTGGCCCCCAACTTTGTGAGAAGTTGTTATAAATACTTTTAAATCACTCCAGAAAGATATATATATATATTTTAAATAAAGCAAATAATTAAAAATAAAAAAAAAAAAGAAGAAAAAAGGAGAAAAGCCGGCGGTGATGGTTCCTCCTGCACCACTGAAGACCTCACAGGCCACAGAGGGTCATGGTGCCTTTGGAAGAGGACCCAACGCCTTGGCTGGCCGCGCGGCACAGCCAGGGCTCCTGCGACGTGGGGTGATGCTGCTCCCCGGGCACCAATGCTGGTCATCTGCCCATGGCCATCGAGGAGAGACTGTCAGCCAGGTGCTGGCATAGCAGATTTTGACCTCCTGAGCTCGATAAAAAGCTTGTGGGCTCCTCGGCTGGCTCACTGGCTGCCCAAAGACTTCTGAGGCCCGCTCGTCAGGTTCGGTTTGTGTGCACCACAGTGAAGGCAGGCTGATGAGGGGGAGAAAAGGGACAATATGGTAATTCCCGTTACCGGTCTTTCCCTTCTAGCTAGTGAAGAGGGAAGAGACCACCTTTTAAATTCCCATCCCTCTCCTTTTGCAGCCATCTCACAGCAGCCATGTGACAGGCAGAGATCTTTAAAGGCTGGCAAGAAATTTAAGGTCAAACCAGTTGGTTTCTCTTAGAGGGAAACACGGTTTTTAATTAACAGGTTTGTCCTATGGGAACAATCTCTTTCCTGCAGGAAATTTTGCCTTTTGTTAAGAAATCACTTTTCCTTTTCATGTTAATAAGTTAAAAATTTTGGGAGAAAAAGGGAAAACTATTTTCCAAATAGCTTTCCTAGCTAAGCTGTTCTAGACAGGAATGCTAATGACACCGGAGGCCCTGCCTAATGGTCGGTGGCATATTGCTACCAACAATAAATTTCGGGATAAATTTCTGCTGGACGCATTGGTCCTCCCAAACCACCTGCGCCAGCCCTATACTGCTCTTTGTAATTTTTTTTTTTTTTTTTTTTTTTTAATTTTTCTTTTTNTTTTTTTTTTTTTAAATTCTCGTTCATGTGCCTGCAGCCTTCTGCCCAGGCAACAGCTGCCGCAGGTGTTTTGCTTGACCCTTTCTCAAGGGATTTTACTCCTCATTCCGTAATTTCTGGATGTGACCTTACATTGGCTGTGGGGCTAATTAATGAATCTCAGCTTATTTGAGACTGAACTTGGCATGTCTGTTGTAAAGCTGATGGTATTGTGCCTGGTGAAGCTACAGAGTTGTGTTACCCATTTTGTATGTATTGACAAAAAAAATACAATGCTGCTGGGTTTATTCTCACAGGTTGTCACAAACTTAAAAATGGTGGCAATAAAATGTTTTGTTCAGCCCAAACCAGATTGTGATTGAGTTTTATTGCAGCCTTTCTATGCAAAACATCCCTTTTGGACTGATACAGAATCATTAACTTTTCCATGTTGATTTATATAGAAAATGGAAATATAAATGTATTTCCACAGATCAAGTATTAATGGGATAAAACAATCCTCTGCGTGGGTAAGTAAATATTTTGTGCGTTTGATTAGTAATTAAGCCACAAAGAATTTTTTTCCCCTGGCAAAAAAAATATATGAGTAGGAAGCACTGAATGTCAGCGGTTTTGCTTTCACATTTCCCGGAGCCCTGTTCGTAAAGAGTGTACTAAAAAAACCGCATGGTACGAATCAGAAGCCACCCGCGACCTGAAGCAGCGGAAGAGCACTGTACGCATGGCAGCAATGACATGTAAACCTCCAGCCGAGCAATGAATCATACGTCTATACTTCTATCACCGTCCTTTTTCAATTATATTCCACGCAGTAAGTGACACTTACGGGGCCGAAGTTAGAACAAATTGTTTCTTTCCTTTTTTCTCCCCCGACGCGTTTTGCACCTTCTGCAGAGGAAAAGGAGGTGTCAAACACACATGAAATGAGGTAACTTTGAAGGGACTGGGAAATAAATTGCTTGAGAAGTAAGTGGTTTTCTCGTTCAAACCTTGGCGTTCTTTCAGAGTTTGGTGCCTTCTGCCCTGACGTGAGCTCCTCGAAAAGCTCCCGTTGTCCGTCAGTGCGGCTCAGGCCGGTACCAGGGCTGAAGAACGGGCAAGAGGAGCACCTGGGCAAAAAGATACGGGCTTGTCTGGCTTGTCACCTCTGCACCACTGCCACTGTGAGGGTTTGTGGTGCTGCTTTGCCTTCTGCAATCCCAGCACGAAAACTTTCCCTGCTGTGAGTGCTGCTGGTAGATGTTTGCAAAGGGCTACCATGCGCCTGTTTTCACAGTCCTCCAGCCATGCAGGCTTTAAAAAATGCAGACAGCACCTCTTTTCCAGCCTTCAAGATAAACGTGAAGCTTTTAAGAGGAGATCCAAACAGGTCTCACCTCTGCAGTGTCCGTGGTGGCAGGAGCTGGTGGCCAGCAGCAGTGCCAGGGACATTGTGGAGCAGCAGCCAACTTGGGGCAGTTGGGATGGCAGAAAGCACAGGAGCTTTCAAGATGAGGTTTAGAGGAGGAGGAGGTTAGCTGACTTAGGTGGGAAGGGACGTGAGCCAAGGGAAAAGTAGGCCAGGATAGGAAGAACAATACTGAAAGAACAAATGAAGTGTTGAGTGGATGAGTGAGAAGGAAGAAATGCAGCTCCCAAAAAGCAGCTCCAGGGTGAAGAGCTTAGGGAAGAACATTGGACTTGATGGAGTTTTGGGGTAGGAATTCTGGTCTGGGATGCCCTGAAACTTTGGCCATGCTGTGAGACCGGTGGGAAGAGGAGGGAAGGGTGTGAAAAGACACCTTGCCATTGGGCACCTGCCACTGGGATTTATTTTTAGTGAGGGACTGCCCCCGCTTGTAATCTTTTTCCTGTCGAAAAGGGGGTAATCAGACACTGGCCCAGGTTCATTCTGCAACGTCAGCATGTTCGTGGGACACAGGGATCATTAACACCTACAATGCCTTTCAGATCTCAGCAGGCATTGAAAGCAAACCCTCTGGATTTGTTTGATATCAGTAGATGAAAGTTTCCCAGGAGAGATTTTCCTTTCAGCTAGAATCTATTTTCAAGCTGCCTTTTCACAGCAATCTCGCAACTCCTTCCAAGCCACTTTTATTTTAGCTTGAAAAGCTTTTAGGTGATGATAGCCCTGGTTGGAGAGGAGATAACAGACTGTGCAATGGCTTCAGTGATGTTCACTTCCCTTTAAACTGTGCACAAGGAGCCCCCAACCACATCCTTTAACGAGAAGCCCTCGTTAAAAGGCCCCAGGTAAGGAAATATAGCAGGTCTCAAATTCATGCTGCTGCTTCAGAAGCTTTGATCTTTGATATACCTATATGTATATTGTATTTGCAATGCAAAGATTGTTGACAAGAGGGTATTTGTCGAACGCTGACATTGGATCCCCGATGAGTTCTGCTACGATGGCAGGCAAGCATCCACAGCCACCGGGAGGTTTTCTCACTCCTCGGGGAAGCGGCAGGTCTTACCGTGCACGTGGTTATCGTGGGTGCTGGGACACAGAATAAACAGTTCTGGAAACCGTACCTCAGTCACGCAGTACTGTGCGCTGAGCCAGAGGTAAAGTCAGCAGGAAACGCTCGAATAAACACATGGTCCTGTGTGCCATTTAAAACCAGAACAGTGCATTTTCACCAGCACTACTCTTTGCAGGAGGAACGTTTCCATTAATTGCATTACGAAAAATGTTGAAGGTTGCCAGCAACCCTCTGTTTGCCGTTCTGCTTGGCGGCCATTTCCGGAGGAGAGGAGGAGCGAGTGAAAGAGGCGATTACCTGTCAGAGCGGGGATTTGGAGTGACGGACTCGGGCTGTTAACACGACGGAGTGGGGCTGGTCCTGCCTGCCAACTGCATTTGGCTTCTGGGTGTCACACTTACTTTTATGGATTTTTTAGCTTTGGTTTATTTGCGCTGAATTTACTCTTATGGATTTTTACTTTAACTCTCATAGGCTGCTGGAAACAAGATGGTAGATTATAGTGGGGGGGGAATAGTATTGCCATTTGTATTTGTTTAACTGCCTAGAGAGCAGATTTGTTTAACTTACTATAGAGGAAGAGAAGCAGCACCAGCAGCGACGGCAAGAGTTAGTTTTACAGAGAGTAATAAACCCACAAGCAGGTCCATTACGACTTCCCAAAATAGATATGTGCTAAACTGATCTTCCCAGTATTTAATAGCTTTGGGAGCAATATGAGAAGATATCCATCTCTTTTCTCCTAAGCGATATGGCAACAGCTTATTGGATGGGGCAGGCTTTTTTAGCCTGGACTCTGGGCTCTGAAGCCCTTAAAGGATTTAGATACCAAAAAGTCAGGCATGGCAGGAGCTGGTTTTAGGGTCCTGGTTCCCAGGGCTGAGCTGTCTGTGCAATTCACGGCGAGACTCCGAAGCAACCCCACAGCAGACACCAGTGTGCTGGGAGGAAACCCACGGAGAGGCCGTGGGACGTAGGCTCCGTGCGTGCTTTTCCCTATGAGAACTTATGGAGGCTCTTTCTTCTGTCAGAGAGGAGGTGGTAACACCACCCGTTCTTACCGAGGAGCCAACGCTTTTGCTAATTTTGCACTTGGTAGACACCATAGGTTTCATCTCACATCCATACATTGTGATGTCTGTGCTCCAATTTTAAACGAACTAAGAAAAAAACAGGCTAGCAGTCTTTTTTTTTTTTTTTTTTCCCCCTGTTACAGTGGGTGTGTTTCTCGGCTTTGTAGATTTGGTTGCCCTAAGGAAAAAAGCTGATGGGAGAATGTTCTGTGTGTTTGCCAGACCTTCTGTATTATCACCCTCCTCCTCCTCCTCCTCCTCTGTCTTTTGAATCCAATGGCCAATTTCAACCACAATAGACCGTGGATAAGAGATCACTGAAACAGCAACCTTCCTACAGGTCTCATTGAAATATGCGGCTAAATAAAGCTGTGAGATGCTATTAGTCTCTCTGCTAAACAGAAGATGCAGCAAAAGATCAATCTTTTTTGGATTATGGAGAAAAAGCTTTAGGGAGTAACTTTAGAAATGTCCTGGTTGTTGGAAAGGTGTCGTTTACAGCTTCCACCGACTCAGGCAAGAGCAGTTTATTTCAAGAGTACAGAAAGTGAACAGCATAAACTTTCTTATTTCAAAGAAAACTCATCACCATAAGCTTACTGACTTCGTGGGAAACAAATGAAAGCCAACCTCTGGTTCTAGCGAGGAGAAAACAGCAGAGCCCTCCCTTGTTGCTTTACACTATCGAGGGGCAGAAAATTGCAAACCACGAGAAAACCAGCCCTCGCCCCGAGCGTGCACGTACGTCCTCCATCCTTCTCACACGGGTTGGGAGGCTCTGCCCGCCCCAGGAGGGAGCAGGCGGGCAGCTCGTGCCACGCTGCTCCTGCGCCGGTTTGCCCTGCTTGCAGCTTCGGCGGGAGCTCCTTTGGACGCCACCGACTCTCCAAGCGTGTGTTTTCGACTGTGGATACTTCTGCTGTCCTGCCAAACCCAGGAACTTCCAAATGAGCAGTCACAGGAAAACAACTTATAATATCAGCTGCTGCAGGAGGTTCCAGTGAGTTGGAACTCTATTTATTATCTGCTTGAGAGACTCAGGAAACGGCACAAAGCTGCGCGTTAATACATGGGCAGGCAGAAGACAGACAAGGCAGATGCTGCATTAACCACAGCTCATTGGAATTGGAGAACAGTCAGTCCCTCGCCCGGCCTGTCTGAGATGGTCAGCTTGATAGCCTCTTTATACAATCCCCAGGAAGCCTGCTCACGTGCAGGCATGATGGAAATCCTTTTTGGAAAAGCTGGCAAGTAGAGGAGGGCCAGGTTTCTCCCGTCAGCTTCCCCTAACCAACCCGCTCTGTCTCCGGGGCAGGTGTGGGTTCGGCGTCTGGTCCCAGGTGACCACCGCAGGGGACATCTGTGCGCTAGCGAGCGGCCGGGATGTTTAATCACTGCTGCTCTTCTGCTGGACCCGAGCAGGAAAACGTGAGCGCGTGAACAAGCCTCAGCGCAAAACCGAGGTCTCCTGCCTCAAATTGGCAATTACGGCGGCGCTCGGGCGAGCGCGGGTGCCAGCACGGCTTTGGTCCCCCAGCTCGGCTGCGGCAAGGTGACGCACGCAGAGGGATGGCAGGCAGGCGAGGGACGGCTAGAGGAAATGATTCTGCTGAAGACGAGCGTGGTTCACTCCTGCGCTCTAAAATAACAGTCTTCAGAAACCTAACTCTTCCCATTGCTCTAATTTTCATTCTGACTCTATTCATGGCCAGGTCCACATTAATTACTTTCACTCCAGTGTCTATGCCTTTGCAAGCCACGACTTCACTGCACGATTAAGCACCTGTCAGGTCTTCAGAAGATTTGTGTGTATTTCTCCCAAAAACTCGATTTCAAATAGGTTACGAATGACAGAAGCAAGGACTTGGGATATCCAGTTCCTTGTTCTAACTGAAGTGTTTCCCTACGCATAATACTTCATGCGATGCTCATTGTATCACTGTATTTTTGTAAATTATCACCTTTGTTTCGAGGAAAACTTGTATAATCATGAATCTTTGTATGTGCATAACAATAATTAAGATTAGCAGTTTGAGTTTCACCTTCAGTGCCTGCAAATTAAAGCTCAGAGGATGAGACCCGTTAAATGAAAATGAAGTGAATTAGCTGCATTTTATTTTGGTTAATTTTTGGAGCACATATGGTACGTTATCCTTTCATATTTTTCTGGGTTTGCACATGATGATGAATATTGGTTGGTTCCCCCATCTGGTACCTTATTCTGATAAAAAGAAAACAGAAAGTTGTTATTAGCCAGTAAGGCCAGTCTGCTGCTGGAGCAGCCTTCTAATACGATCACAGCTTGGATTTTTAATTTCACTTGTTCTTCGACTATTACTTGAGCCCTTCATGTTTTCACTCATGGAATCACTTGAGGCTTGTGGATCTCTGTGCAAATCTGTCACTTAATGACATCTAAAAATACGGGGAGGTTGCTTGGGTGGTGGTTTTTTATTTTAGTTTAATCAATATATTCTTGATAGGAAAGGAAATTTTCACATATTATGTCCCTTAACCAGCGCTGCAGAGAGGAGAGCAAGGAAAGCAAAGATACTTCTGATCGCTTTGTTTGTAGGTAACCCACGTACAAGGGAGACAGCTGACACATACTGTACATTTCTCCGCTCTGCATCAGATGTGAGACCTGCAACCCATCTGAAGAAGTGATTTATCATTACACGTAATTGCTTTTTTAACTCACGTGATTTAAAGCAATACATCAGCGGGGTGTTTGAAAAGTCTCTCCAATAAGCCTAAACTTTGAAGATTTTAAGTTCTTTCTCCCTGTTTCCTTCCTCACTGCCACCAACAAAATAAAGTAGAATCGCATCTGTCCATTCAGAAGGAAGACAAAACAAAGTTCTGTGGACAATGTATGGCGGGGGGAAAATATGAAACTCTAGTTGAAACGAAACTGTCCAGTTAATCATTTCACCCAGATCTCCATCAAGGACAAGCAAGACCCTAACATCCACTGAACGGGAGCAGGTCGTGAATTCATACACTTGCATGGAGGATCTCTCTGTGTAAAAATGGAGAGAATGAAAACACTGGATGGGGTGGGGAAAACGCCAAGCTGTTGTTCAGATATCTTCTACTGAACAGCCTTCCAAATTTACCATAAGTCAGGCAATTGGTCTGGGGCATGTTTTGCAGATGGATCAACAGCAGCCCATCTTCAGCTGGGCATCTCTGAATCTGCATGACAGATGGTGCAAACTCACTGGCATGTATTTTCTGGATCAGAAGGTGCTTTTTGTTATTTATTTATTTTTTTTTAATCTTCCATCAGTCTTTTGGCAATGTAGCTCTTGGCAGCAATAGGTGGATAAGGAGTGACAGAGTATCTGAAATAAGTTAGATTCCTTTGTTGGATTTTTATCAGAGTATCTTTGAACTGAATTATATCTAATCCTCTTTCTTATTTCTTTGGCAACATGCTGCAATCCTAGGAGCTCATGGAGGAGAGACATAACCAGAAAAAAAGGTGCATTTGCTCTTTGATGTCTCAGTTAATCCAATATAATTCTATTTTGTGTTCCTTATTCTGTGGAATATAGAGAAAGAAGGAAATAACCATTAAAGAAATAAAACATTGAGGTCATCTGAATTATACCAATTAATATTTAACAATCAAAACTGTTTGTTCTTTGGCTTTAGTCCTGATTTTCCCCAACATCTTCTTCCCACTTCAGGGATTTGTGTGCTTTAGGCATGAGGCATTAAACACATATCATTAATTATTCCTCTTCAGTTTCAGTGTGACTGAATGCAAGAAAGGAGAAAAACTATCCCAAAGGAAACATCTGGCCTGTTGTTTTCGTGATGTTAAAGACAGATGTGGCGCCTTGTGATTTATATCAGCCAGTGCCACAGCCCTTCAGAGGGCTTTCCCTTCCTAAACAAATTTATCTGCTAAGATTTACCATGTATTGGGCTTTAAGGGCTTTGGAATTTTCATGGATTTTATTTCTACCATTGACCTTGGTTTAGAAGATGGCTCCAAAAGATCTCATGATAAGGAGAGGATTAAACCTGATAACTGACCATAAAGCAACAATCTGCCATTGGAGGACATGGGTCAGTGATGTCTGTTTTTCAGAGCCCTTTTTTTATTTTTTTTATTTTTTTTATTTTTTTTATTTTTTTTTTAATTTTTTATTTTTATTTTTATTTTTATTTTTTTTCCGGGGCGGGGAGAAAAAGGTCTTATGCCTTAGATGAGAATGAGTGGGGCATAGTAAAGTCCTGCTCAGAACCATTGTATCACACTAGCTGTGGCCTTTCCTTCCCTGCCATCGGCTGCAGTGTAGGGACGCAGAGCTGTACAGAAGTGAAGATGCTCCATGCTTGGGTGGAGCACGCTGCCACGCTGCGGGGAGGTGGAGAGTTTCGAGAGGTTTTGTACTTGGTAGAGAAAATGGAGAGAAATTTATTGCAAGAGAGGATCCCACTCAATATGCTTCTTTTGACCAAAAAAAACCCCCACCAACCCCAAAAAACCAAACCGCAACTGGATTTCTTAGAAATGCTTCTCATGAAGCCTGAGCACAACCCAAACAGGCTACAAATTGAAGAAGGCAACAAATTCATGGAGAAAATTAACAAACCTTTTACCTCCTGCTTGTTCCTGCCAACATTCATCAGCTCAAAATCTCTCTGCGTACCCACTGAATCCAATATGCTGTGTCTGCTTTTAAAAAATAACATTATAGGAGTTAAATGCCTGCGATTATTTTTTATTTAGGGAGTTTCCTTGTAACTGGTAATGATTCAAGTCATCCTTTTATTTTCTAGTTCAATATTATTGTATCATTTTTTCAAAAATATCTTTAAGAAAATGGGAATGAACACAGCTACCTATTGTTAGGACCTTTTGTTTGTTGGTTTTAGTCTTGGGCTTAACGCCTTTCAAACTTTCTGAAGGAAGGAGAACTCTGGCTGCACATATAGGTTTCTGAGGGCAGGTGGCAGCAGAGGAATGGCAAACACATTTTTTCGAGCGTCCAGTGTAGAAAATGCCTCCATCCGCCAAAGGCTGGCTACTGTGATGGAAAAGTACAAAGATCTAAACCTTTAAAAGTACTGGGATCTGATTGTTCAGAAATATTAGAAGGCTGTGGCTTAATAGCTCTGTATGCACTATGTGTTTTGATGCTGCCTATCCATCTCGGTTTTGCTAACTTAGTTTGAAGTAATTGGTGCAATGCATTTTATTTAACAAAGCCTAGTATCAGTTCAGTGGTAAACACGACGGGGATAATTTTTGTGCTCCCCCTGCCACGGCCATCGATTATGTGCTGCTATGAGCTCAGGCTACACTCTCGAACGGTCTGTGCAGACAAATTGCTGGCCCTTTGCTGCAGAAAAGGCATTTTTTTTGTATTGCTGTTTCACTAACCTTGAGAGGATATGATTAGTAACAAATGCATCCCTGCGATAGATATTGAATATTGAAGATATAAATATTGGATATTGAAGAGATGACAAATTATTCATTAAGAGTCTTCAGCGGAAAGGTTATCACGAGATATTTAAAGGCAAGCAATAGCTGCAATTATGTTTTAAAATATTGACCATCAATGTGTAGTGTGCAGTAAGACACCTCAGTTAAATGGACAAGCAAGCAAGCTGAACAAAAAAGACACCTGGATCACCCACTCGGAGCGGCTTTCCACCAGCGTGAAAAACACAGCAGCTTGTCCTCCCCGAAGGAAATTCAGATATCACCATCCCTGGCAGGATAAAAAGGAGCTTTTCCATACCAGGGGAAAGGATGGCTCGGTGCTGAGAATTAGCCGTGCCTGTCTCCTGGATCCAGGCACGAATTTTGCATATGAGCTTTTCCTTTGGTAAGACTTCCGCCCAGTACCCGTAATTCATACATGTTTTGAAAGCAAAAGTCTGAGGTGTGGTTAGGTCTATGAGACAGCCCAGTTTAGGTGATAATTCTAATTAATTCATACATGTTTTGAAAGCAGAAGTCTGAGGTGTGGTTAGACAGCCCAGTTCTAATTCTGTTATGATTTTTTTTTTCCTGTGGATTTTTATTTTTGTCTCAATATTCAGCTTTAAGAAGAAAAAAAAAAAACAAAACCAAACCCCTAACCTTCCTTCACCCAAACCATGTTTCTTTCTGTGCGGTGTTTACAGAAGAGGGATCAGGAATGTGCCTGAATATTCAAACTGTTTATTCCAATATCGGTACCTGCCTATGCGCCAGTATCCCTCCTGTTTACCCAGCTTTGCTGGATTTCTTTGAATTGCCTTAATGTGTCTCCTTTCATCTAAACTTCTGCAAATAATTGGCAAACATTGCTACATTACTGCTCCTCCCTTAGTCAAAAAAAATTAAGTCCATACGTTTCTATCTGAGTATGGAAAGCTTGCAGCTCCCAAGCGTTATGTTTTTTTCAGTGATTAAAGTAAATCAGTCGTTTCTGCTACTTTACCTCTTCTTGCAAGACTGCTGAGTTTAACGTTCTCTAGAGAACCTGACAAAAGGCTTTTGAAAATCCAAATAAATTACTTTGACTAATTTTAGCCATTATTTGTTTCTATTCTCAAAGGAGCCTAAGAGAATAGAGAACTCTGATTCTTCCACATGGATTTGCCCTCATGGCGACCTGTGCTTTTGCTTAGATTGCAAGCTTTTGGGCACAGGGACTGCCTTCTCTGTTATTTTTTGCAAAGTACATCACGTAACCAAACAAGGTCCTGATCGAAGTACCGAGGCATTGTTAGTCCATTAAAAGCACTTACGTCACTGGTTCTAGTTCTAATTCTGCTAGTTCTGATTACTCTGCTAGTTGCCAGATATCAAAATTAGGATTTGTCTATCGTTCTCGGATATCCTCATAAGGCTTCTTTTAAAGGCAGGTATAGCACCAAAGGACTCTCTTTCTGCTGCCAAAGTAGCTGAAAACAGGTGGCCACAACGTGCGTAGCAGCCGTACGGACACCAACAAGAAGAGCACTACTAACTTCTGGTTAGATATTTTGCAGTCTTGAGACTTCCAGCACTCCAGGGAATCAGACAAAACCAGCGGGAGTAATTAGGAAATCATTCTGGTGTAAAATATACACCAGAATGATTTCCTAATTATTCCTGTTTCATCTTACAGCTGTGATTATTGCGCTTTTCTGTTCAATTGGCTTTGCTGTCCGGGTCCTGCAAGCTCCGTCAATGGTCCCTTCCAGCCCAAGCTACCCTGCAGTTCTGTGATAGTGGTTTAACAATAGGTTTGTCTTCAGCCACTTCTCTCTGTTGTTTATTCTTTCCGCAGGACACACTAGGAGCGTGTAAGAGTCTTTTGATGAAAGGAACCTCTGACTTGAGGGTAATCTTCCTTATTTCCCTCAGAAGCAATTGTCTAAGCACTTCATGTAAATTTACATCTTATTTCAAGCAATGAAAATAACTTTTTAAATCTTTCTTTGTTAGCTGGGCAGTCAGTCCACCGTGCAAGTAACACTAAAAAGGCTCATTGCAACCTCAGACGCAAACCCACATTTGCTTTGTGCCATGAGATTCTGCAGCAAAGAAAACCTTTGGGACACTCATATTAAGCCCTGATAGACAAATCAGAGGAAACTGCTCCTGAATAAACATACCGAATGACCCATCCTTCCATGACAGAAGGAAATTTTATTTTATTTAATTTAATTTTATTTTTTTTCCCTGAAGGGGTGACTGCCTTGAGCAAAAAGAGGAGCTGTGTTGTTATATCCCTGTGGCCTCTCTATTAATCCAGCTACGTAACCAAGAAAACAGCAATTGCCCTTTGTAGAGCCCCGTGGTTTGGGGAATTGGTGGCTACAGTGTATTCCATGTATTGAAGAACTTTAGTCCTAGAACTTCTGTTGGCTTGAGATGACCACATTAACCCGGGACACTTTCACCATTGCTCCCTGCCCAAAGCAAGTTCGAGTCCCTTTCTGAGCTGGATTCTGATTTTGAAGGTCCTGTTTGCCGCAGCTCTGCCTGAGGCAGCAGGCATTGTCAGAAAGTGTGTGGCCATGGCAATAAAAAATTTTATCCTCTTTCAGCCTGCTGCTTTTTAGTGCCTCTCTTATAAAAATAAAACTGGAGTGATTCGTTTGAAAAAATTGCCCCGACGATGGACAGTCTCTCTTAGTCTCTCTGCTCATCAGAGGGGCTTGGACTGGGTTGCATTTGTCTTTCACGGAAGATTTCTCTCCTTTTGACTTCTGTTCTTTCCCAAGGAAGGCGGTGCTGAAGCACTAGACTCTTCCTTCTCAGCATGCCCGTGGCTACCCCCATTTAGCAACAGTTGGCAGGTTCACCAAGGCGTAGTGTCTGATCTGGTCATTAGAGAAGAGAGAAACCAATGTTCCTTGCAAGCCACCTCTGCAAGTGCTGGTCGTTTGCTGAGCTACCTTTCCCGGTCCTGATACACAACAGATGTTTCTTATAATAAACAGGCAATATCCTCATACATTACTTTGTTTTGCTGAGCTAGGAAAGTTGGTATCAATTTCTGATCTCATTTATAAGTATCAGAGTTCTAGGCTACTTTTGTTGCCTAATTAATATACTGCTGAGAAATTAATTAAATTGTAAAGAGTATCAATGAGGGGTAACATTCATCTTTCATATAGCAGCTGTGATACAGATCACTGACAGAAAAAAATATCCTAGACAATAGAAATTATTTTATCCGTTGTGCTGGTGGCTAATGGAAAAGTTGCAGCTAAGCCTTGCACAGCAATAAATGAGCCAACGCTTGCACATAAAGATGCACCGGTCTTCAGAGTTTCAGATTCTCATATCATTAAACAAATAAATGATTGTTCCCTTTTGGGGATTGATACTGGAATAATCTCAGACAATATGTTGGATTATTTAAAAAGACAATACCTCAGTTTGTTCCCAAACTTAAATAAACAATAGCTTTGTTTGGTGAGAAGTGTTTATATTTTAAAATGTAAATATAAACACCTTTGCATTATCAAAGTTCCAGAACACGAGTCTAATGGCTATGGAAATTTTGAACAAGGTATCTCTTTGTAGCACTGTATTGAATGTGATATGCTCAATTTGAAGATTAATTTTTAAAAATTCTTTCTTTTTTTCTCAGTAACCTATATCTTAAGGGGAAGTTTCTGTAATGTCACCTTAAATTACAGCTGCAGGTCTCTTATCCCCATTTGTGAATTTCTCACTGCTGAAGTTTGGTTGCAGAATTATGAACATATTTCACAGATAGAACCCCCCAAACATATCTCATGCTCATAGAAAATATATAAAATAAGCAGTTGTGAATTTTCACCCATAGGACCCATTTTGGAAATGTCAAGTGTTTTGTTCACAACCAATTAACATCCATCGACTCTAATACATACTCAAAGACATGCTTCAGCGCAATGAAGACGTTGTTCCCCCGCAGAGGATGGCATTTGCACTTCAAAGTGTAAAAACACCGACAGTGAGATTTGGAGAATATTCTCCACACATGCCTCTCCCTCCTTTTTGTAGTGCGACTAGGTTAGTTGCCTTCACGCTCAACTCACATACTTATATTATTATTTACTTTTCCTATGATTTTCTTATTTTAATATTTTGTGTATTTTTGCCCCTTTTTTGTGTGTGATGCTGCACAATTTTGTGGACGAGCTGAGAGTGAAGGTAAAGGTATGTTAAACTTCCACATTATGTGCTTGCGTTTTCAAGAGGTTGGAAGATGCATTTCAGTGTTGTTTTTTTGTTTTAGTAAGATGTATTTCAGTGACATTTTCTTCAGTAACGAATTGTAATTAAAGAAAATCATTTAAAAATGCACGGGCTCATACCAGTTCAGAGCAATTAGGCTAGGTAATTAGAAGCACGATAAAAGGGCTGCATGGGGAAAGGAATTTAAACCCTCATTGAACTGTTACATCAAAAAGTGAATAAGAAAAAGAGTAAATTAAAAGTAGGGCTTATAGCTGGTAGGCAAAAGATAAAGCCAATTATTCTAGAAACAGGAGTGCATGCTTATTTATCTGGAGGTACTATTCATCACATGTAATAAGGTTCCTGAGTCCGGAGGCAGCAAACTTACTGCCAATTTCCCCTCTTGGTACCAACCTACTGGTCTTATTCCGCTAGTGGGTGAAGGCTATCAGCCTTTCCCAGGACCCCTTCGCGGAGGAGTACGGTAGAGAGCACGGTTTCTTAAAACACGTGTATGAAGAAAAGCTAAACAACATTAAGGCTAGTTGACGTCGTTAAAGACTGCGTCACCAAGGGGTTATTTTGAACCGGATGGGAAGAGGAACTAGGAAATGAACTTGAACTCTTTGGTTTTTTTTTCACCAGCAATGATTTCTTTCAGTGGCTCCTAAGTTCGTACCAAACGCCAACCACACTTCAGAAAAGTAAGCAATCATGCAGCCGGGTGAATTTGCTGGCATTTGGCAAGGTTTGAATTAACCCTGAAGCTTTAGTAACAGGCGTACTGGCACTAAGTACTAGAGGAGACTAAGGGGATCGGTTACACTCTTCCAGCGCAGCGGCAGTATTTCTGTGGGCACGTACTTTGCACCAAAGACTGTCAGATTAGCCCTTCGTAACGCAAAGGACCCATATGGTAAAACCTCCCCGCCTCGAGCCGAGTATGGAAACCGCCACGCTGTGATTCACGCTGAGCTCCTAGAAGGGGACGCGTAAATTGTGACGGCCAGGAGGAAGGACGGCTGTGTCCGCACTTCACCTTAGAGCTGCAGAGGCGTTCGCATGTCACGGGACTGCTTATGATGGTGACGACGTTATTTAATTGATTTATAACCTGTGTGTTTGATTACTACCGGCCTCTGAAGCAGCCGTTAGAAATGAGCTGCGGGTCTCCCTGGGTCCATCTGTGGCTAATTAATAATCAGATACACTTTTATCCGCACACCATAACAGAGTTTGACAGCAAAAGACATTTAAAACTATTGATTTAATGAGGGGACATAGTTTCCCTTTAATGACTGTAAGTGGTCAGATTATTGAAATCAAAAGCTATAATAAAAATCCCCTCTTTGTAACAACACCACCACCAAATGTTGCCCTGGTAATCAACTTACTAGTAAAACAGCAATAAAGCAGCTTAATTGTGCTCCGTATATTGTCATACATTGCAAGACCAGAAAGCACCTTTATGACAGTCTAATCTGCACTCCAGATAACCCCGGCCGGAAAAGTTCATATAATAATTCTTCTGTCAAGCATCTAATTTTGTTCGAGATGGAGTATCTCATTTAGAAGCCCGGGAAGCTCTGCTGAGCTGCAGCGATCCGGCGCCAGCGTTAGAGGCATTTCCCACCAGAGCCGGAAACTCTCCCAGGCAGACCGGGCACAGGGCAGACGATGCTTTGCTTCATCCCGACATCCGTGTGCTGAGCAGCGTGCCGATGGAAGCTAGGCTTTACGCCCCGAGAAGTAACGCCTATGCCAGTGGCGGTAACTGTAACGATTCCTGTGATGGGGTTTTTTTTAAAAGAAGGATAAAGCTGATTTTCAGTAAGATTGTACTGAAGCATAGAGGCTGTTTCAATTAAAAAAAAAAAAAATAAAAAAAATAAATTTTTTTTCTTCCTTAAGTAATGGAGGAGGCAACTTTAGTAAGGAAGGAAAGGACTGGGCTATCTTGGTTTTTAATTCTTTATGTTTTCCTGGATGTTTCTTAGCCTGTTCTGCCTTGCATTGTTTTGTAAGAGTAGTTGGAAGCACTAATTTAAAACCTTTTATCCAGTTTCCATTAACAGTTTTATTCTTTCCCACTTAGCACATTTCAGCTGGCATTTAGAGCAACAGTACTTCAGTGGGATGAAAAAAGCACTTAGGAGTCCAACTTCTGTGTTTGCGCGTTTTAAAGTATTTTTATTTCTGACCTCATGCTTTACACATTTATTCTCTTTCGGGGTGAGTCTATCTCTTGACCAAGGCTTTTCAGTCCTCACATTAGGCTGTTGTTTCTCGTGTATTTGCCGAGCAGCAGCAAGCTTTCCACCCCGCACCCCATAACGCATTCCTCACTGCTGACCCGGAGGGTCACCTACCCAGCAAGAGCATATTCCACATTCTCCGCACAGACTTCCTCGCCGTGACAGCCTGGATCTGCCATACGAAACCAACATGCTCAACGCTTTCCTAAGGTCGTCAGACAACCATTAGATATCAGATATTGAGCTACTGCTGATTTATGATGGGTTTGAACTGGTGGCCTTAGGGCAAAACCTACTGTCAAGCTCTCCGAGCTATCTGTTGTTTTGTTTTGCTTTGTTTTCTACTCGCTTTCTTACTTTAGTGACAACTCATGAATAAAAACAGAGATGGAAAAAGCACAAAAGATATGCCTGGAACTACAGAAAGGCAGAAGGCAATTTAAGGTAGTTTTTCTTCCCAGAAGTCAGAAGAAACTAGGAGAAACTAAATGCTCTGAGCAATCTAGCTTTTAAATGATTGATACTTCCTCCAGAATCCTCCCGAAAAGACAGTTGTAGAAGGTGATTTAAGATAAGTTTGTTCTTTCTCATGGGAAATCAAAATCCTTTTCATAAAAATACTACCCCACTTCCTTTGATGTTCTGCTATGAGCAAACATCTAACTGGCATAAGCTCGCATTTCTAGTGAAATGAACAGAATTGGGTGGTAAAAAATGAGCTGGAAATGTTTTATTATTTATGTATTTGCTGTAGGCATGAGGATCACAGACAGTACACTACTGATTATGACATTTAGTGTAAACCTGGGACACGTTGGCCTCGGCAGGCATCAGGGACCGGTGGCCTGAATGCCATTAGTGAGCAGGGACCTCCCCCGGCGCGCCAAGGCACGGCTGCAGGCAGCGCTCCAGGCTGTTCAGCCAGCCCTCGGCCAAAAACGCCGCTTCCCCAGCAGAGCCTGGAGCTTCTGCCCAGCAGTTCTCGCTCGTGCTGGGGCTGGGGGCGGCTCTGGGAGTCAGAGTCGGAGCTATCTCCAGCTGCCCCTGCTTGCACCAGCTGCTGGAGCCACGGTGCGTGTGGGACACGGGCCATTGCCCCGTTTACGGTCCTGAGTCTTCGTTTCACACGCGTTTCTAATACTGCCTTGCAGGAGCAACATTTAAAACATATAAGAAATCTTTACAATCTCCAGCGACCTTAATCCAGGCTTCTTGAAAATATCCTAGGAATATGCAGATTCTTCAGCAGCTGCAGCATTACTGAGGGTTTTCATGTGTTTTCCATTTTCCAGAAGGTGAAACAATGGTCACAACAAGAACAAACAAACAAACAAACAAAAAAAATAAATTAGACTCTCTTTTCTGTAGAGAAATGACCTACCGTGAAGAGACAAAAGAAGTTGTCAGCTTAGACATGGATGTGAGAGACTGAAAATCTTTCTCTGAAGGGCCAGGTTGACAGAGTAGAGAACTAGAAGTCGGTAAATTAGGATGAAAGCCAGCAGTTGGCTTAAAAGTTTTTCTGACTAAAAAAGACATACATAATCCCCTCCCAAAGAGGCTGATTCCTGAGACAACACGAGCAACTACACACTAGGATACAGGGATGATGAAACAGAATAAATTCCTTGTTTGTGCTTCCTCCCCATCCACCCTACTGTCTGCATCATTAACAGCCCAAGTTGTCGACCTCGATGTTTTTGTGTTTCTTTCCATCTCCGTAGGGCTTATGGATGAAGTCCTGACACACTGACCCTAGGGGCTCTAGGATCACGTCCAACACCCTCGGTCCTCTTCAGGCTAGACAACAAAGGCTATGTCAGTAAGTCCTTTGGATGGATTAGTTCCTAGGATAGTTTTATTTATTACCATCAGCCCAAACTGCAAGGTACGCATTGAAAAACTCAGTCTGTATAGCCTTCAACAGTAGGAGTTGGAGTTTTTTGGCACTTCTACATTTTTTTCTTTTTCTGGTAGATAAAAGATGTATCACAGTAGCATGCCTGGTTTCTGTTAAAATTTAGATCTATTGGCAAATGACAGATTCACCTCTTCCCTTCTAAACTTCCACTCAGTGACTTATAGCATGTTAATTTTTAACTTTCCTGCTGAGCAGAAACATTCTTAATAAATATGATATAGAATAAATGCGTTACAATTTATTTTTACTGTAGTGTTAAATTATCCTTTTATAGCTCTAGTTACTCCTGCATCATGAAGAAAAGGTAAATTTCCAACGCGGGTACTTAAGAGTGCAAAATGCTCTCTATAGTGCAGATGTTTCCTTTTGCCAGGATACTCCTTTGTTTAATTGCAGTTGCAATGATATTTAAATATAGGGTTGATTCACACATCTACTTTGCTGTTTCTACTGCAGGAGGGCTTTCCACTTAAGTAAAATACAGTTTCATTATATTCCAAAGTTTACAACACTTAAAAGACAGTGCTACTCCAGTAAATAAGATGCACATTTTCTTGTTCAATGTTTTTGATGTCTTTGAAACAACTTGTAAAGATTTCCATTCCATGCCACACTCAGGTGAGCTGGGTCATAAGGCTGTCTATTGTATATTCAGCTTCTCATTAGACTGAGATCCCATGACAAGTCATTGCAAAACTTTGTTCACTCATCTTCAGCAAGAGAAATGAGAGTCTGACAATATTGTTGTTAAGTGATCTGAAACCACCTAACAACTTTATTGCTCGACTAGAAAGAAGCGAGACTTCCCATTCAGCCAGTGTCATGTATCGATTTATTTTTAAAGGACTGGTATTAGTAGGAAAGGTTGGTTACTCTGGAAGAGCGTTTTGAAAGGGGAAAGACTCTGCATGCTTCTGGGGATGCCCACAGGGAGGGATGCTTTGGAAAGAACATTCTTTACAACACCAATAAGAGGGGTTTTTAACCCAGGAAAGCAAGACTGGTGATTGTGCCGTGCATGGCCACAAGAGCACACAGATCCCAGTACGTTACTGGGGGAGAGCGTCAACTTTAGACCCAAAGGACAAGAGCAACCAAACCCAACAGCAGGTTACAGCCCTCAAAATACTGAATTTCTGTAACTCTCGGGAAAGTGAGAGACCGTTGTGAGCGAAAGGCAGCGTGTGATCTCAGCCCTTATGAGACTCCAGAAGATCCACAGACACAGAAGCTGTGCAGCCCTAGCTAGAGAAGTGGCTTCGTTAGGTGATCGGACTGACTGTGGTGCAAGATAATAAAACAGCTCTGCAAATTATTTAAGTCACATCTAGCCCTTTCAGGTCACCGTAGGAACTGCTGCATACTGGGACTTACAGGAGCGTTGCACTGCTCAGGGAAGCTGCTGAGGTCTTGAAAATACGGCTTTCAGCAACCTTAAAATTCTGCTGCACAGACACCTAGTAAATCAAATGCAAATCTCTGTAGCTTTTTGCTATGAACTGATGTGCCTCTCCAAACCTGCTATATTTATAAAGTCCAGTAATGTCCGTCTATTCAGTCCTCTAAGTAATATGTTGATCTATTAAAGTTATTACTGTCCTTCACAAGCTGCAGAGTTAAACTGCATTTAGCCTGGGAATTGCACAGAAGGGCAGAATTAGTCCTATATTTGTGTTCAATGCATGTGTCACAGCACTATATAATGTATAGGCTAGACTGCATTCAGTGATGATGTCTTATCTCAACAGGACAGACTTGTGAGCTATTGAGATTTCTTTAAATAGATAAATCAATTTTTCAAGGACATCCCTTGAGCTGAGGAAGGCACCATACAAACATTACTTTACACATAAGGTATCATTATGTCTCGTTGCAGTTTAATATGAAGCATGACAAAATGTGCCAGCCTAAGGACACCTTGTCAAGCCTACTGTGCCCTTCCACGAAAGAAATCCTCTGTTGATCAATGGTTGCTAATAGCGGTGGTTTTCACACAGATTTGTCAATTTGAAAGATGTGCATATGTGCGCGTGTGTGTGTTCTTTCATTACTGGTCACCCATTTTAAATCATGTTAGAAATGAAAAAGTGTTCCCTTATGACAGCACTTTAAAAAGTGTCAAGTAAGGGGTTTGAAAAGTGTGTTACACTTTTTCTATGGCTGTCTAGAAGGAATTCTGAGAAAAGTTGTAAGTGCAAGTTCATTGCTTTCCAGACAGGACAGCTAATTAACGTAGCAGCAGGACATCTGACGACCCGATGTATCTGGATTCAGGATACAGGAGGACTTTTCCCCCCGAATGGCAGAATGGTGACTGTCCATTTCATCAGACACCATCAGCTTTCATACTCTGTATTTCTATACCTAAGAGAATTCCAAGGGCTCTCTTCTTCTTCTTTGATTTTTTTTTTTATAACATAGAATACTTTTTATTACATATGGTTAAAAAGTAAAATCTGTTGACAATCTTGAAAACATGTTAATAATTTTTTAGTTTTTGAGATGTGTATCCAAGATCAATTGTCTTCACCTTAGCATTTGTATAGGATTTTTTCTTTATGTTCTTTTTCTCTGAAATTTTGGCATCTTGAATGTTAGATATCAACCATCTGCTTATAAATCCTGCAAATTTTCATTAGTATTACATTGGTCTTTTAATAAATTCAGGGATTTAACATATATCAGCAGCTCTTTGTCTGCAGAATAGCCCAAGTATACAAACCAGGAGCTCTCTCAGCTGTGGCTGTAGAGAACCTACCCACAAGCTTACCCAAATCTACCTAGTCGTTAGGTAAAGTAATCAAACTATGAGAGATCGCTATGACAAGTCCTTCCTGCTTCAGGAATAAATAAAATACATAAAAGACATTGGCTTTATTTCACTCGTGTATTAGTCTGAAACTGTGAGGCAACAACGTGCAGGACATGCTAAGCTTTTTTAATTATAATCTGGTGTGTTTTTTCTGTGTGGGGATTTGAAAGTTGTACTGCAATACATACATGCCCAGCCATTCAGAAATAATTGTTATAGTCAGCTGTCTCTGGTTATTGCATGTTTTGGCTGCCCCTTGTGAGTGTGGTTAGAAGGTCAAGGCTGTTTGTCACAGCAGATTTAGATACCTGATATCTGAAATAATTGCAGCAATCCAGCCTGAAAACACTGTGCTCTCCATTCTGGGGCAATCATTTTCCCACTTTATTGTTTCTGTAAGTTTGCCGCCTGCCCTATGAGGTTTTGCTAGATCCACATCAACCCAAGGCTTCCTTTCACCTGTAGACGCTGGCATGGTTCAGCTCCACTGTTCATCCCTCCAGTGGGCATCTCAGAGACGTGCCACCTCCCCGGAGGGCAGCCTGGCGTGCTGAACAGAGGAAAACTTGTGATCTGGGAAGCCTGGAAAGCAAGAAGTGTCACTGTCAGCCGTGAAATAATTGTACGCCTCTTCCTGACCTTAATCCCCAGCCGTTTCTGGGGCTGGAGTCAGACTAACCCTCCCCGGAGCACACTGCAAAGCTCTACTGGGGGCTTGTTTAATAACCAGATATTGTTGGATTTCAGCAGAGTGCTTGTACGAAATGAATATATAACATAATTGGGGAAATATATATGCAACGGGCCTCTAAAATTCTTCACAGAGTGAAAATCCCCAGTATTGGTGGAGAATGCATTTGATATGGATTCCTGAAAACGAGAAACCACTGCCAACAACAGAAACAGGCAAGATAAAGAAATGGAAAATAATAAAAGTCTTTGTGGCCATCCATATATTGTGGAAACAACACTTTTCAAGACCTGCCACATTAGGATTTATACAAGAAGATGACTTGGTGGGGATTTCAGGATTAAATAATAATTCATGTTCTTGAAGACAATGACTTCAGCTATCTCTCACCCTAGCGCAACCCGAGTAGACAAAAGTCAATGCAGGGGAAGCGGCAGAACGGTCTGGTGGCAGGAGAAAGGACTATGCAGCTTCCACCTAAAGGGACAGAAGACTTTAGGGAGAGGACAACGTGACTTGCTAAAGCACGAAGACATGATCTGTTTCCCATCCTGGGACTTACTACCATTCATTCACCTCTTGGGCTCACCACCACGGGATCCTGCCCAACAGGATCCTTTTGCCCTCTTTTGGAGAGTGAAGGGGGCAGGGGAAAGGGCAGTTCCGGCTCACGGGAGCAGATAGTTAGAGCAGGGTCAGCAACATCCCTTGGCAAGATGCCTTTCTCCTTTGGTTGTTTCCAGTGGGGAGAATGGAGGTTGCGACGTCTCTGCTGCTTCTCTAAGGCAGGAACGTCCTGTGCAGAATGGGCAGCTTGCAGAACGCAAGGGGCTGGTCAGGCTAAGCCCCACCTGGTCCTTATCACCCCGACAGCCCTGTCCTCCCTGCCAGCTGCACGCTGGGGCTCAGCCTGCTCTGCTGATGCCGGAGGAAACAGTGATGCCTTCATCTTTCTGACGTATGATGGACCAGTCGGAGGTCTTGCTAAAGGCAGACCAAATGGAGAAAGACATGGGCTTGTTATCAGCTCTCACCTGACAGGGGAAATCACGATGTAGTAGATTTAAGGGAGCTACACAATTTCTGCAGCAGGAAATCCACCTGTCCCTAGATTTGCTCACTCAGATAGAGGGAGGTAAATCAGTGAACCACAAGAATAACTCTTCTTCTCTATGCCTCATCATCCTGAAGCTGCTTCCCACCGCAGGCAAACAGCGTGAACTGTTCTGCCTCAGACCTCGACTGCTAGTTTTGACATTACAGAGTTTACTGTGACAGGTAAGAACTAACTTTGTTCAGCTGTTTTTACCCAGACAAAATCCCCCAAACAGTGCACCATGTGCTCAACAGAGGGCTAATATCTTTATAATAAGATGCTTTTTCATTCTGCTGGATTAAGACCAGTCAGTCAGAGGAAACTATTGAATTGTGTTTGGCTACAATAAGCCTGAGAGGTAACACTTCAATATATCTGATCCTCAAAGGGATACCTTTCTCATTTACAGTAAGTCTTAACATATTGCTAGAACTGACCTAACTGTAAGAGAGATATTTTAGGTGGCCTTTGGGGATTCTTCACTGAGTAATATTAAAATTCTTGAGGATGGGGAACAGAGAGGAAGAGTGTTGCACTGTTTATAGATGGGTGGGGAAAATGAGGGAACAGATGTTTTTGACCGACCCTCTCTGTGTCTTTATGGTCATTATATTTTTGTAGCTCCATTATTGAAAATAGTCTTATCTAAAAATGATAACAACAAAAGAGGATACTTCCCCCGAGTCCTGTAGTTACTCTATTCACTAACCGCACATACATGTTATTTGATGTTTTTTTGTGTATTCTCTAGGAGCTGTCAATATAGCCAGGAAAAAATATATGTTGCCAAAAAAAAAAAGAGAAAAAAAAAGTATGAGCAGACATCAGAAAGGATGTGATTTAGAGGAAAATGTAGTCTATATACTGATAGCAGGCAGAGCAGGAAGCATTTTGCAAGTAATTGAGAGATTGCCTCATGTCACGTATCTGCTGTCACACCTACCAAAGAGCGGGTGTGCTCCTCTCTGGCACGCAAGTCACTGTTTGCTGAAACAGGAGTGAGATTAGAGCCACTGAACTGACAAATAAACAAACACAGAGAAAAGTGGAAACGCAGCTCTGGCAAGCATTGGGTGCCCAGCAGTAACTACGAGGGTGATGCTCTTCCAACTCCAGCTACACGTTCCTTACAGTATCGACAGTGACTACAGTGATGGAAAAGCCTTTTAAAAATTAGAGTATTTTAAAAAATAAGCTGATGTGTTGATGGGCATGAATAAAATCAGATCTCCTACTGTTATTTAAAGCAATTAAGAGGACCGACATATTATTTCCGACCAAAAGCTTGCAATAATGAAAACCAGGTAGAGAATAATTAAATCGTACTTTTGAAAGGCTAATGCAGCAATTTACCTTATCTTAAAATTTTAATTGAGATAATTGTACAGAACTTTGCAAGCTGACAAAGCCATTTATCTATAGCATTTGCCACAAGTATTTTATATGAGGCATACTGCGCCTCTGCTATCGTTACCCTGGTGTGTGGAATACGTCTGACTAGCATGCCAAAAAGAGATTTAAAATGTTATTGTCTGGGTATTACTTATTCCCTTATGTTGTGATAAGATTGTTCATTTTCGCTGCTGCTTAGCATGAGACCTTCAGGTCGGAGTCTCTGTGGTCTGGCTGTTGCTCTTAACATCCTGAGTTCTATGGGGATGATGAGTTTTCCCATCAAAATGGGAAGCAGCAATAATCTGGGGGTATTTGGGGGGCGGGGGGGGGAGTGTTGTGTTTTGTTTGGTTTTGTTCTTTGTTTTTCTTCCCCCCCAAGGAACTTAGGAGAAAACAAAGGTACTTTTTTGGTTTATAATATGAAAATTTTTACACCTGAGACCATACCCTAAAAGCATCAAGCTTCAGAGCGCTCGTAGCAGCAGGAGCTATGAGAGATTGGCCAGCGTTACTGCAGCGTTACAACTTGGCACATCCTGATATTAGTCCCAGTGCTGCAGCCCAGAATTTGGTATGACCTGGTTTATCCTGCCGGGGAGCGGGGTGGCAGAGGTCTGCCTTGCAGGTTATTACCATACAGTGAGCAAGTGAGCATGTATCTATTTTTAAATTTTTAATCGGATCTGTAAAGTGTGTAAGTTTCCTTTAGAGCTCCAGTGCTTTGTTGTAACTCACATTATATCTCTTGATGCCAGCTGGATCTTAAGATTCAAAAGTCATAGGCATTCCCGTTTTGGCGTAAAGACTTATCCCTGCAGTAAAGAAAGGAATACTCCCATTAAAGCCTATGCCAACGTATTATACTTCTTTTCTTTGCTGTTACAGTTCCCTGAGATTCCTGTTCTTCGCTTAGCTACTGTGATAAATGAAACAAAAATGTTTCCCCAGGCCAACCCTTGAAACACATGAATCAGGTTTTATGATCCTTTTTTGTGGTACCACTGATAGATACTGTGAAGCCGGTATGGACATGCAATAATAAGATGATCCCAGTGCAAAAAGAGCAGCTGAGAGGACAGAGCTGCTGAGGTCTTGCAGTACTTTCTTTGGCAGCTGACACTGAAATTGTATTCAGGGCGAAAAAGGAAAAAGGGGTATTGCTGAGGCTTGTTGGTTCCCTGCAAGCTGTAGTAGCCATTTGGGTCCCTGGGGCTGGCCAAGAACTAGAAGCTGGAGCTGATGGATCATATCAGCATCTTTGATCACCTATCTTTGTTTGTCCCATGTCATACCTCTGATTAACCACCAAGAACCTGGACGCATCATTTAGATGGTGAAAGCAATCTTCAGAAAGGCATTTTCCCATTTCCCACACTTCTACATGTGTGTCTGTGGCAGGAGGTGAAAACCCACCAATGGCAGGGATATTGATAGTAGATTAATAACAGCTATTAGCAACTGGTAACATGGTATATTTTCAGAAGAAGGGTGGGATCCTGCCTTCCCTTACCCCTGCCAGGGATGAACTGACACGGGTAGAGCATCCTCGGTGCAGGAAACCCCGGTGGGTGCCCGGCCTCAGGCCCTGGAGATGAAGTGATGCGCTCTCCGGGCTACACGCAGGGATCTCTCGTCACCCCCCAAGACAAGGAAGGGCAAACCTCCTGCCCAACGGCAAGGTGCATCCTGAGGCACGCAAAAGCAAAGAGAGAAGAGCATCAAAGGTGGAACGTTTCAGACACCAGACTTGTGTCTGCCTCGTGAAGTGGTTTTTTCACTTGTAGATTTTTCAGACCTGTAAAAATAGCAACTCGGTTCTAATTTGAAGTGATCAACTTTGTTACGTTTATCCTGTTAGAAAAAAGTAAATACAACCCTTTTAAAAATATCAAACAGTTTCTGAAAACAGCTAGGACACACATTTCAACATTCTGCTTTGCAATTGATGTTACTCAGCAGGTGGTATTAAGCCATTTCAATATCACTCCTCAGTTTTTGTAAATTTGCAAAAAATGTGCATAGCAATGCTTCCTTTCAGCATAATAACCTTATGGAAGGTTTAATTGGTTCTCAAGATACCTTTGTTATTTCCACAGCCTTTCAGTTGTTCATGCAAACGTGATCTGTACATTATTTTCAAGGCTCTACTGAAATGAAGTAAAATGAAAATTCAGCAATTCACTATTTCATGCCCATTTAAAAGGTATTTTTAATATCTTAATAGAAAGAGAAGTATCTGGGGAAATATATAGATGTTATATAGTAGAGAAAATCAGGTGTTTGGGAAGAAAGAGGTTTTTGTGCTATTTACTAGGCTGTTTTCAAAGGTCTTTAAACAGTGATTTCTGAACAGTGATCTTAGCTAACTGTGACTATTCTTTGTCAGAGATAGGTTAACAGACATCATATTAATGCTAAAAGTTCCTTTCTGAAAAAGAAAAAAAAAAAAAAAGTTTTTCAATTTGCACTTTAGAGACTTCCTCCTGTATCTGTATGTTGTTATGCTGAAATAAAAGTAGGAGCTCCAGTGTGGATGACAATTAATTGCTACCTCTGTAAGCCCATGACTGTGTCCTAGAATTCAAGTTTCTGTCTCTCTATAATGAAGAAAAGAATTAGTGACTTCATGGGTGAATCTAAAATATTAACGTATAGCTCAAATGGCTTTTATAAAGCTGCGCTGTACTTGAGACACGTGCCGCACTTCCATGAAGGAGTCACTGAATGCGTGGACAAGGTGACCTGGCGGCTTTCATCAACTAAAGAAGTTACTGATCTACAAACTGCTGGAGGCTGGAGCTAAATACTCTGGGAAAGCATCGCTGCACGTTTGCCTTGTGTGCACGCTGCCCTTGGCATCTGCCATGGTCGTTGATGAAGACAGGCCACCTTACCAGATGGACTATCAATTGATCTAACCCAGTACTGCTGTCTGACCCTTGCATCTGCCTGGGTCCCTCCTCAAAATCTCTGCAAGAAACAAAGCTGCTGGTGATAAGAGCCAAGAACCCTGATATGGGTTATTATCAGCTGGTTAAAAATGTAGGAAACAAAGAATTGATTTCTGTGGCCAGCTTTCTACGTGGAGGAAGATCATCAATAGCTTCCCTCAGACATCTGTGCTGGGTGTTGTTTAGGTCTTCACCAGTAAGGTGGTAGGGTTTGCTGGTAGCATTCAATTACTCGGGCAAAAAAGAAGAAAGCTGAGTTAAGAAGAGTTGCAGAAGGATCTTAAAACAGTAACTTAACAGCTAATAAAACAGTAGATGAAATTCAACAATGATGACAATTATGTGAGACATACAGGAAAAACAGTCCAGGCTTCAACACTGAACTCCAAAACATTACTACTTGATAAGCTATTGTATAGATGTTTACAAAATCTTCACATCATTGCTCAGTTACAGACAAAATCAAATCATGTTAGGAATTTTTAGGAAAAGAACTGGGGGGGGCGGGGGGCGGGGAGGGGGCGGAGGGTGGGGGGAGGAAATCCCCAAAGATGCAGTTACAGCACCGTGTGGAGCTATAATGTCCCTGCATCTTGAGTATGATTTGGTGTTCTGATCCCCTGCCTCAAAAAAGATGTAAGACAGCTAGAAAAGGAACACGGAAGGGCAGGAAGGATCATCAAAGGCAAGGAATGCCATTTCAGGCTTGGGGAAGGGGATGAGATTGAGACTTACAAATCATGAGTGGAATAGAGAAAATGATTATGGGACTGTTATTCATTGTCTGTCTCCTGTGACACAAGAACTATAAGTATTAATGGAAATGTTTCAGGCCCAAGTACAGCAACCAACGCCGCACTCCTTGCAAACTCTGTATTCTTCCATAAAATATGTTTCAACTGTTGAAGTTCTTGAAACAAGGTGTTTAGGGCGGCCAAACATTTGTGTGGGTTAAAAATGTAATTGGGCAAACTAACTGAAGAAAAAGCCAGCAAGGGCAGCTGAACACAGGACACCGTAGCCTTGCTCAGGAAGCTCTTGAGACAAAAATTAGGGGAGGTTGGGAAAGGATGGTTGCTATCACCATGAGAAACAGCATGGAGATCTGGACCGAATTTTGGGTTGACCTAGCAGTGTCAAGATGACCCAAGATGTAATAAATAGTAACAGAAGAGTGGCCCTGGTTCTTACAGATTCGGGGTGCTGCTGTCAGAAAAGCAGAAAAGCAGAAAGACCCTTGCAGATCGTTTGATACAACACCAGCCAAATTCTTGCCCGATAAGGTCACACGCATCTTGCTGAAACATCATCGCAACCTGCTCCTGGGTGGACTCGTCAGTGCTGAGCAGTCAAGAAGTGCTGTACACGGGAAAAACCCAGCAGCCACTTGAGATCTCAGGAGCTTCCACCTGCAGCTGGAGAACCCCCATTCTGTACATGCAGTAATTGCAGATGCTTTGCTACTTCTGCACTTTAAAGCCCTGAAGGAAGGTCCTTTCCAGTTTGTGGGGGATGATATCCGTGCAGACTGTGATCTGCGATCCTTTTGCTTTTCCTTTGTAATTGCTATCTCCATAGTTAATTGCATTTACTTAGTTTTCAAAATTATAACAATAGGTGCTTTCTCTCATGTCAAAAATAAAAGGCTATTGTGTTTTGATGCGCTTGTTTAGTATTAGTCAGGCATTACTGCTGGCATCAATGTCACTTGCTGATTTCTAATACCTACGTCCTAATGCCAAACAAACAATTAAAAGTCAGGCTGGAGCCAGACAACCAAAATCAAGAAATGAGGCGGCTTGATTAATAGCTAAAAACATCAACGGAACCCTGAAGAGATGGCATATAATATTTATGGATTTAACATTGTGAAGTAATTTAGGTAACTGATAGTTAGGAAAAGAGAACCAGGTTACAAAGCACATGTTATAAATTAATGATTGATTCTACCTGACATAAGCACCTAAAAAGATTATTATCTTGGCCCATAAAGGGCCAAAGTAACGGTGCAGTTAAATCTTGATGGATAAAAGATGTCCTTCCTATCTTCCTGTTTATTTTCTTCTTTTTTTGTTTGTGAGTGGAAGAATAATTAGTTGCTCAGGGTTTTTATTAATTCTTGTAAGGGTTTTTTGTGGTATGTACTGAGGTTTATGGGCCTTGTCCTGCTGTCATTTTGTGCAGCAATTAATTCTTGATATCTAATACACAGCCCTGGGAAGGGGCTGGCATCCTTAACGTGACCGGGAAAAGGACGTAATTCACAGCTATGTGTTGGACTATCACTAGCTTCTGAGGTCTTCTAATTGCAACAGCTAGCAATTAATATAATTGACTTAATCCCTTTCACAGCGCAAGAAATCCCTTTAACAACTGCTGGTTTAATCCAGCGCCGGATACAAGTTCTTCCAGTGGTCTTACGGAGCAGCTGCCGCACAAGAGTTGGGGTGACGCACGTGACAACGCAGCTCCGAGCGTGCAGTTTGCCTATGACCCAGCAGGAAAGACCAGGAACTCTCGTGGTTTGGAGTTACAGCTTCCATTTGAGACAAAGAGGTCTCCATGTGTCCACATCCATCCATTTTAACTCTGCAGCAGCTTTTCCCTCCCCTTTCTCCTATAACCCCCCACCCTGCGTTGCAGTTCCAACCCCAAAATCGTACCCCTTCCTGCAGCTTTTGTACCACGGCTCCAGGTTAGTGTCTGTCAAGGAGAACTTACTGCGGTGCGTTTCCAGTCCCAGCTGCCCGCAGGTGCCTTACCCACCGCCCGCCGGGCACAGGCAGGCTCAGAGAGAAGACCTCCGGCTTAGCTGTCTTCCCAACGGAGGTCCGTCTGCTTGCACCGCCGGCCTGCTGAGGCACGGGCAGTGTTACCCATCGACACGTTACCCATCGACACGTTACCCATCGACACGTTTCCTATCAACACAGATGGACTCATGTGGGACTTCTAAGAGGTGAAGAAAGAGTCTGGTGGGGTTTTTTTCTGAGGGGTTGTGAGGTCTCGGGTGTTGGTCTCCTCGAGTGAAGCGGGTTACAAACCTCCTGAGTTTTTCTGCGATCTCTGTGCGCCTTTGCCATCTGCTTCCTAGCACGTTCATCCGCAAGCAAGAGGGACCACTGACTTTGAGGAATGGGGTAGAGCTGCTTCATTTAACACCTGCCTTAGAAAGGCAATGTATATTGACTTTATGTTTTAGTGAAGCGTTTGCTGTGTTTGTGAAACTCTTACACACAGCCTGGGCACTATTTAACCAACCTTCGTACCTATATGCACGTGTTCGTACTCACCTTTATATACCAGGAGTCAATCCTTCAGTATACGGCTTTAGTGCTGCCGAGACAACTTATATTAATTGAGCACCTGGCAGCAGTTCATCAAAGTGCACATCTAATAACAATGTTTAGATTGGCATGAAGAGCTTTGCTTATAGTGGATACTAGCGATACTAGTGGATTTGAGGCTTATGTACAGATTTAGATGTTTTTAAATACAGAAGGAAAGGGCAAAAATAGTAAGTAGATATAGTCTTTGTTACTGGTTGCATGGGCAATTTGAATTGGTATTAATTGTAGCAAAGCACTGTGGTCTCCAAGTCACTTTGGAATAAGGCCTACATGAAAGGAAGACTGGCAAAGTATTTAATTTTATTTTTTTTTCCNTAATTGTAGCAAAGCACTGTGGTCTCCAAGTCACTTTGGAATAAGGCCTACATGAAAGGAAGACTGGCAAAGTATTTAATTTTTTTTTTTTTTTTTTCCCCTGCGTTTGGGAAAATTGTTAATTTTTCTTCTTCAAGCTTAGGTTGCTGACAGAAGCTTGCGTGCCCCTGCCTGAGCTAGAGCCTGCTCCGCAGCCGTGCTGCTCCACGCGCCTATTGCAGCCCAGGGCTGGCTGCAAAGCACGTTAAAGGAGCTGAATAAATGAGAAAACCCGCTAGATTGCGTTGGGCTGCTGGCAGCCGTGGTGGCACTGCTCTCTGTCACCGCCTTACGCAGTTAGAAGCAAGTTGGAACATGTCTGCGTGTGCTGCAGCCGCTACCTCGACAGCGCAGGCAAACAATGCAAAATTATTTCCGGAATACGTTGGGGTGGTGAACAATCATTACGGGAACGAATGAAAAGTGGATACAATGCCAAAATATTTTTCTTTTGTTTTCGATCGCTTTCAGTGACAATTTATCTTCACCTGTAAGCGCTCACGCGTGTCACACTGTCGTGCTGAGGACATTTATTGCAGCGCTGGCCAGGCAACGGCACCTGAGCTGCAAACAAAGCCTGGCTTGCCACCTCGCTCACAGGCACACGCTACGGGACGCGCCAGCAAGCAGGCTTTCAAGTGCTGAAATCATGCAGACAATACGCATCCCTAACGACTCTTGTGCTGCATCCAGAGTGGTGCTTGCCAAGCTCCAAGAATGTGTGACAGAATAAAAATAATGGAGACAAGAACGTAATTGGAGAGTGCACGGTCAGGATGTGTGGGAGGTGGGAGACAGTGTTTGCCCGTCTGGGGCCGTGACTGATGCTTGCGGTCGGAGGGAGCTTGCGATCACATTTTGGGTACAGAGGAGAGAAGAGAAAGCTGTATTCCTCAGGTGTCTTTCTTCTTACTATCTTATCTCCTTTTTATTTATTTTTTTTTGTGACCCTAACACCAGAAGATATGAGAGAGAAAGCCAGTAACTGTGAAATAATAGTAAAAAAATATCTGTAAACTCTCTAGGCTTATGACTGTCCTCTTCCAGTCCTTACCACGTGTATCACGTCCATGTTGCCTCACTCACATTAAAGCACTTTCCTCTTTAATCCTCTGTTCTTCCTTTTAGCAGTAGCAGGACTCTTGTCAAGCGTCTCCTTGGGGAATTTTCTGATTTTGCTTTCTTTCCATGCCTTTATCAATTGCTTTCAATGAGTGTATTTGCTGCAAATATTGTCTTTTTTTTTTTTTTTTTTATAAAAATATCTGCAAAATCCGCATCAGCCTATAATATGCATAACACTGTCACAGATGCCATGATGTTACCATAGGGTTTATTTATATGGAGAAAATTATTTGACTGGAGCTATACTGTTACAGTGATGTTAGCATGTCAATAAATGTTTCCATATAGGCACTAATTTCCCAGAATCAGAGGTTTCTCTTTTCTAGGCCAGTTTGCTGAGAGATGTAAATAAACAGCATCGGAAAATAAATTTCAGAGACGGTTCTGATGGGAATCTTTACGAGCATAGCTGATGTTGGGGACTTCAACAGGGAATAAGTTTCTGTGTCTCTCAGTACCTGTTCCCCTCTTTTAAAGTGAAGATAAGACCCTGGCATGCATGATAAGAGGATGCAGACGCTTGATTTTGAGAAATGCAATGGCAGGGAGCAGCAAGAGCTGGCTGCCACGTGAGGCAAAGGGGAGCCCAGGATGCCAGCCGGGCTGGCCGTGCTCTTGTCCATGAGGGATGCAGTCCTGGAGCACCTGGGTGAGCTGAGGTGAGGTGAGGTGACATGAGGTGACGTGACATGACGTGAGGTGACGTGAGGTGGGCGAGCAGGTCTGCTAGCAGTGACCAGGGCCAGCCACTGCCTGGTGGTCATCAAAGAAACCCATGGCGATGGGGCAGGACTGAGGCAGAGTTGGGAATTCAAATCTGAGGGTCAGGATCAGCAAAGCAGATGGCTGGGCACAAAAATACCTGCAAAGTGGCTAAGGTTAGGCTGAGGGCAAGTGCCTGACCTTAACAACGGGTTGGAGAGGATGTTTTCCATGACAGTTCTCTTAGAAACACATGAAAATTTATCCTGACGATTTTAGTGGCAAGCAAAGCCTTCAAAGTCTTTAGTCTTTCCCTGACAATGGAACAGATGTGGCAGGATGTATGTTTCTCCATGTGGGAAATACTGACAAATTGGAGTGGAAATACAAGATATTTTCTCTTCGGGCATTTTCCCATCATACCTCCAGCCTTCAAGTGCCTCCTGTTTTTTCGTATTCTTATCTCCTGGCTGCAGTTGAATACACTTCAGCAGAGTTTGTTAACTGAAGGGGAGAGCTGGGGATGCGTGTCAACTCACACTGGGCAACAGCGTGAAGGAGGGGAGAATGTGAGCCAGGGATTGTCTCAGGCAGCCGCGAATCGCAAGCTCCCACTGCTTGGAGCTACCCTGACAATGCACGGCAGTTGTAAATCCAGTATCTGCAGTCTGCTCCCTGCCCATCTGGCACAACGCAACAAAACAAACAAAGAAACCAGACAGCACAAATGAATCTGACCCCCGAAAGCTAAAATTAGCTAGTGTTAGCTTATTCCTAACAGCGTGAGAATGCCTTGCAGTAGCACTCTTCCCTGAGTTTCTTTTTCTTCTTGTGACTGAATGCCTCCATGCAAGGAACCAAGCACTTTCTCAGAAAAACAAGTTTAACTGAAGACCACATAACAGAAATATTTCATATTTGAGAAGTGCAAACATCATTATCTTGAAATCTTACACTGATTATTATGGATGTTGGAGGGAAGGAATTAGGGAAAACAGAATCCCAGACTGGTTTGGGTTGGAAGAGACCTCAAAGCCCATCCAGTCCCACCCCTGCCATGGGCAGGGACACCCCCCACTAGCCCAGGTTGCCCAAAGCCCCATCCAACCTGGCCTTGAACACTGCCAGGGAGCCAGGGGCAGCCACAGCTTCTCTGGGCACCCTGGGCCAGGGCCTCAGCACCCTCACAGGGAAGGAGTTCTTCCCAATATCTAAACCTCCCCCCTTTCAGCTTAAAACCATTGCCCCTTGTCCTGTCACTATAGGCTTTAGCTAAAAATCTCTCTCCATCTTTCTTCTAAGCCCCCTTCAATTATTGAAAGGCTGCAATAAGGTCTTCCTGGAGCCTTGTCTTCTCCAGCTCTCCCAGCTTGTCTCCATAGCAGAGGTGCTCCAGCCCTCTGAGCATCTTTGCAGCCTCCTCTGGACTTGCTCCAACAGGTCCATGTCCTTCTTGTCTTGGTGAACCCAGAGCTGGATGC
>VXBL01005078.1:0-42730 GCA_013400195.1 Aramus guarauna | reverse complement strand
CAGGTGGGGTCTCATGAGAGTGGACTAGAGGAGCAGAATCCCCTCCCTTGACCTGCTGTCATGTTGTTGGTGATGCAGCCCAGTACACGGGTGGCTTTCTGGGCTGTAAGCACACATTGCCTGGTCATGTTGAGTTTCTCATCCACCAACTCCCGCAAGTCCTTCTCCTCAGGGCTGCTCTCCATCCATCCCCTGCCTGTCCCGTAGTGATTGGGATTGCCCTGACCCATTTGCAGGACCTTGCACTTGGCCTTGTTGAACTTCACAAGGTTCTCACAGGCCCATCTCTCCAGCCTGTCAAGGTCCCTCTGGAAGGCATCCCTTCCCTCCAGTGTGTCGACCCACCACGCAGCTTGGTGAAGACTGAGGCAAAAAAGTCATTGAATACCAAAGCCTTCTCCATATCCCAGGTAACCAGGTCTCCTGTGTCATTCTGGAGAGGGCCTACATTTTCCCTCATCTTCCTTGTTTGACTGACATACCTATAGAAGCTTTTCTTGTGGCCCTTGACATCCTTGGCCAGATTTAATTCCATCAGGGCTTTAGCTTCCTCTTTGTTGGGATGCGTCTCTCCTTAGCTTGGATGAGATGTTCCTTGAATACTAATCAGCTTTCTTGGGCCCTTCTTCCCTTCCAGGGTTTGGAAATTGGTTTTATACATTTGAGTAATTAGTCTCAACACTGCTATATAGAAATTTTGACAGAATTTAGAGGAATATGATGATAACAGTTTCAGAAGATTTCACAGGCCTAGGAAATTTATCATAGCCACCCTCTTCAGTGGCTAAGGATCTGATTTTCTTCTGGCTAACACCAGTTTCCCACCATTGAAGTGGGGCCACTCATGTTAGAGAAGATGCTTGTCTTACAAGTGGAGATAAAGGTAGAAGAGAACAACAACATTATAGTTTCTTTTCTAAAGAAGAAAGATTGCCCAGTGGAAAATCACACTGATAGAAAAACGTCCTCTGAGGTCTTTAAGAATGAATTGTGAGATCGTAACACAAATATGTATTTTTATGGATTAATCGATGTCGAATAATAAACCTCCCCCTCCTGCCACTTTAGCTTCCTGAAGAGGCCTGTGAGGACTTTGTTTTGGAAATCTGCTTGCGCCCTTTTCTTCTGGTTTTTTCCACAGTACAAGTATTTAAATCACTGCTTCTACAGAACCCTTCTTCTTTTGTTTGCTAGCAGATGTGCAACACTTGCATGAAGCAGCGGTCCACATACTTCTAGAGATGGAAAAACACTAGCTCTGGAAAGAACAACTGAGGCTGGCAGATCATTTGAGAGGACAGCATGGCATAGCAGATGTCGCTGAGTACCGTTCTTATGAACACTTGTGCTATGAAGCCAGCAGTTGTCAATATGTACCAAATGTTTCTATTGCTTTGTGCATTGTGGAGAAGATCTTAGGTCAGAAAGGAAGGTGGGAAGGAAAGGTGAGAAGTATTTTCAGTTTTTCCACCTTGATCCTTATTCTAAGTCATTACTGCATTTCCCAAATGAAAAACAAGGCAGTTCAGGAAATTCCACACTGCATTCACAACTTCCAAAAACCACACAACCACTGTAATAATGGGTTAAAGACTTTGAAAAGGTGGCATATCCATGTTCACTATATGGAAAAGTTCACTTTAGCTCCCTAAATGTTCCTGTCACTGTGCCATGACTCATTTACAACCCATTCACAACTAGTCCATAATGGGTCTCAAGCTCCATTTCTTTTTCCAGTGGCCCTGACCTTGTAGCACAGAGGGTTTCATGTCATATCCTAGTGCACTGAGGTCTTTAGTCAACTAAATGCAATGAAGTGACATAATTTGGGGTCTATTCATGACTCCTTGCTCCCATTTGTGGCATTTCTTGCAGGGAAACATGCTTCCTAATCCTGACCAAAATTGTCCTATAAACAAAGTACAACATTTAAAAAGAAGTTTAAACTCTTAATTGTAGCTCTCAACTGAACTTCTTTTCACGACTTTCAGGGTGGTTGTTTTTTGTTCAGGGTTTTCTGTGGGGTTTTTTGCACCATAATTACATATGTGGTTATTTGCAACAGACAGGCTGTTAATTTAAAAAATACTTCACAGTGTAATTGTCTAACATCGTAGTGCGGTACGGCACGTCTGTGCAGAACACCGATTAAGGTTCACTACAGATTAAATAAACATGCTTCCTAACACATTCGGAGGGGCTTATGGAGAACAGGACTGCTTTCTTTCATAGCAAGGACACCAGGAAATGTGAGATATTTCTTTTACTGCAAAAAAAAACCAAAAAACCAACCAACCAACCAAGTCAAAAGGGATTCTAAATGTTACTTTAAACCCCACACAGAATGTACATCGATGGTTCTTGGTGATCCTGGCAGATATGTGCTTTGATGTTTGGTCGATGTGGGTCTGAGGAGGCAGCTGGCTTTGCACACCACGTGTGTATGACAAGAGCTGTGAGGCCTGAGGCAAGATGCAGGTGAAATGTGTGACTTGCTTGGATGTTACGGTTGGGGGTCAGCATAACTCTGCCCATAAATGAAATACCTACATGAGACCCCATTTCTAGATAATGTCTTTTTACTCGCTCAGCATGTCCAATCTCAGTCAGATTGGTCTGGCTTGTACTGTCTTGCTAACTGGTACTGTCGTAGTGTTTTCTACCTTTGAACTCTCAAGTCAAAGCTTTTATCTAAAAAGATGAAATCGTTGCTTTTTTCAAAATGTGACTCCAGTGCAAACTGTGAAATCCTTTTTTGCCTGAGACTTCTCCTGTTCCTTTCAGAAGGATGATATTAAAGTGAATGCTGAATGCTCTTGCAATTGATTAGCACATCCAAGGAAAAGAGTTGTTCCTAATGTTAAGATCTATCACTGCAGTGTGATTAGGCTCCAATTTTTGTATCAGTTGTGAGTGGAGTTTGGCTTGTAAAGAGAGCCAGAAATAGATGAGACATCAGGCTGGTATCTTATCATGGCCTGCAAACCTTCCAGGGAGAGAGGGACCCTGGTTATTGCAGCATCTGACTCCCGTAGCACCAAGGAGCAAGTTTCAGGAAACAAGCAGCTGTAATTTCAGATAGGAAGAAAGATACTGTTATGCAAGATGATTTTTAATATCCGAAAGCCGGGCAGACATCAAACGTTGGCTCACACTAGGCAGGAAATAATGCTCATATAACTTCTAGAAAGTTAGTATCGGAGAGCTGAAACGTTACTTAAACCCACTCTAAGAGGGAACCTTTCACCTTTTCTAAATAGCGGAAATCAGAGCGCACCATTTTGCTGATTTTAGACTTTATTAGCTTGTTGGGACTATGAGAGTAATGCAGATGGCTAAAGTAGAAAAACATGATTGAAAAACAACAACTTACATTTTCTGCAATCTTCTTCCCATTTAAAGAGGAAAAAGTAGCTAGTATTTATATGAACAGGAACTGACTTTTCATTAGAAATAGGCTTAATTTTCTATTCAGAAAACTCAAGGTTAAAGATATCGAATTTGGGGGAATACAGGAAAGTCCCAAAGCACTACAAATGGTGAGCTGGGATGTCTGTGAATAGTTTAGGAAACTTTAGTCTCTCCTTCTAAAGAACAGAACATTAAACAAAATTTCTTTGTTTTTTTTTTTTTTTCCTGCCTCACTGGAACAGAGGTTTTATTTTATGAAAGAAAATCTCCTTACACCTGTGGTTTAATACAAGATATCCAAAATTTTTAAATGCCCATCCTGCTGCGCAAATGTATGAGATCATCTCCCAGTCAGAGGAGGTACACTGCCTTCCTAAATGCTGAGGGCAGCAACAAACTTGAGGCACCCTCAGCCCGCAGTTCGTAATGGATTCTTGAACGTACACACTGAGGAAAACGTTTGTGCCTAAAATACATTGACCTGTGAGTCCTCTTCAAAATACTTATCAATGTCCCAGGAGCGGCTAGTTAAAACACAGGATAACTCATTTATCAATGAAAAATTGCAGGTTTAGAAGAAATATATTGCATTTAATAATGTGGTACTTCTCCATCGAGGCTTGCAGTGTAACTGTTCAACAATGAGCTGATGTCGTACGTTTTGAGCAAAACACTCAAATAAGGGAAGAAGAGAAATTATTTACTGCAACTATAGTAGAGACTTCCTTTGTATAGTATCAACCATGCATGATTAATATCCTCAACAGGGTCCTTACCCTTAATCCTTCAGGGCATGAGTGGAAACAGCGGAATTTTGTGAAACACCATCTCAGGCACAGCACTGTGGGAACACCCACACGCATTTAATAGAAAAAGCTGCTGGCTTTTTTCTTCCTTTCATGGAAGATTCACCGATCAGATTGTTACAACTTGTGAGTTGTTCAAAAGCAATGCTCTATCAGTATCTGACAAACATCAGCAGATTACTTGCTATACTCAGGGACTAAAAGTATCTGATAATCCCAAATTAACAAGTGAGACAAGTTTTAGAAGCTTTTGTCTAGCACTGGAATGTTTCTTTTGGCCATATGTAATAACCATGGCTCGCCTTTATCTGAAATGTAACTTTTTTTTAATGCTAACTAAGAGTTGGAATAATTTTCCATTTAGATGTCAAAGCTCTGTAACCAAACTGTGAAACCCAGTCAGCTGGTTTTTTGTGGAGAAAGCAGGAGGTATTTGTTCCTGTACATACAGTTCAAACCCTCTGTGACAGTATCCTGCTTGGATGAATAGCATTAAATCAGAGGAAGCGCAGAAAGAAGCTAAATAATGGCGTAGGTAATGCTCCCGAGAAAAAAAAAGGTTCAAAAGGCTTAACTATTTGAAATGGATCCATCTGGTTCAGTCTGGGCTACAACGGTTTATTCATACCAAGCTCTTTCTTGGAAAAAATAAAGACGACATTAAGCTATTAGTTTCCAAAACTTGAAACAAGGGGGAGTTCACTGGGAAGCGGCTGCCTGCGCATTGGCACTGGGCACTGACGGAGATTCCGGACACGCGTAAACAGCAACAGATCAGCCTGCTGCCTCCGAGGCAAACAGGCAGCTAACCAGGCAGCTGTGTGAAGAGGGATTAAAGGTTAGGTCAACACTATATTTATTAATCTTCATTGATTTTTTTAATCCCCCCCTTTTTTTTTCCCCCCTGTGTGCTTTGCAACTGTAGATGGAAGAATAAAGCTTTGAAGGTGATGTGTGAATTATTATATTCGGTTAGCTCGCTCTTCAAAGATCCCTGCAGTGAATGGATTCACGGCTGTAAAATTAAACCAGGACTCTTCTCACTCAGAGAACTGGGGCTATTGGACAGAAACACAGTTCCAAAATGGTTAAGTTGCAGGATCCTGTCCAGATGGGTGGAGGTGGAGGCCCATCAAAGGGGTACACCCAGCAGGACTTTAAAAGGCTATGAAGCTCCTTCTGTCTCTGCCTGTGAAAAACACATGGTTTGAAGGAGATGCTTGTTGTTGTTGTTATCTGAGTGGTGTTTTTCCTGACCACAGACTGTTCTGTCTGCAGAAACTTTTGCAGTGAGGGCTGATTCCTGTGAGACTGGAAAATACCTTGTAGCTGCAATTCTGCAAGAGCTAGAGAAGCGACAGTAAGAAATACTCATTAAAGCCCTTTATTTAGACAGTGAATTAGAGGAAAAAGGGATACTATGTAGGTATCTGAAGTTTCACTGTCTACTCCTGTCCCTGACTGTTCTTTCCTCGGTGACTTGGGGTGCCCTTCCTTTGTGCTTTCATAAAATGGGCAAGAAGGAGGATCTGGGGAAATACAGGCCAGTCAGCTTACCTCGGTTTGTGGGAATGTAAATGAATAAATCCTTTTCAAAGACTTTCAAGCACATGAAAAACAATTCAAGTTTGGGAACAAGCAGTGTGAATTTTCCAAGGGAAAATCATACCCAGCTGACCTGATTGCCTTCTACAAGATGGCTGTCTGTGTGGCCAAGAGGAGGACAGCAAATGTTGTTTACCTTGGCTTTAGTAAAGCCTTTGGTGTGATGTCCTACAGCATAGCTGAAGTTGTGAGATATGGACTTGGTAAGCAGATTGTTAGGGGGGTGTCTCAAATTTCCTGGGCCGTGGGGTTCAAAGAGTAATGGCCAGCAGCGCAAAGCCCAGCTGGCAGCCCGACACGAGTGGTGTCCCTTGGGGACTGATATTGGTGCCTATTCAGTTTAACATCTCTATTAATGACCTGGATGGCAGGACAGAGTATACTCTGAGCAGGTTCATGAGTAATAGCAAGCTGGGAGAAATGGCTGATGCCCTGTAGACCAGGGATGTTGATCAGAGGGACCTCAGAAGGCCTATGGCATGAATCAGCTGAATCCTCATGAAGTTCAAACAAATCAAATGTGCCGTGCTGTCCCCGGGATGGAACAGCACTGTGCAGCAGTGCAGCCTGGGTGCTGGAAAGCAGCCACAGAAGACGACTCGGGTCCTGATGGACAATGGAACACGAGAGAGCAGCGTGCCCTTGCAGAGAATGTGGTCAGATGCAAAGCAAGTTGGTGAGAGTGCAGCCAAAAGGTCCAGGAAAGTTATCCTTCCCCTCTACTTGGAACTTCTGAGATTACAAGGTGGCCAGGGCTGGAGCACAGGATGTATGAGACGATGCTGGGACAGCTGGGTCTGTTCAGGCTGAAGAAGAGAAAGCTCATGGCGAGGCCTTATTGCTGTCTACAGTTGCCTGACTGGAAGACACGCCATCGAGTCAGGCTCTTCTCAGAAGCGCACAGCACTAGGATGAAAAGCACTGGACATAAGTCTGAACACAGAAAACTCCAGTAATACAAGGATGGGGGCGGAAAATTACCAGAAAGCCACCAAACACTGGCACAAGCTTCTCAGGCTGTGAAACCTCTGTCCTTAGAGATATCCAAAATTTTACCAGGCACTGCCCTGAGCAACCTGTGACAGACAGACCTGCTTTGAGCAGGAGGTTGGACTAAAGCCCTTGGCAGGTGTCTTCCTACCTCCATAATTCTGAGTCTGTTTCCATGATTCTATCTAACATATGACATATATGTAACATATTACTACCTAACTTCTCTTTACATTAGACTTGTGGTGCGTTACCTTTTGAAATGGGTTTGTTAGTATTTTATACATATAAATGTGTATAAAGTTTATGCTGCTCTATTTAAATGTGCAAAATAACACCTATCGGTGTGTGGAAGGGCACCAGAAGAAAACATTTGGAGGTTTAAAAGTCTCTCCAGGAGAGACTTTAAGTAGCAAAGAAATGCTGCAGCTCAAGACAGGGCTGGCTTTACCTTCACAGTGTCTGACTCACTGTCTACCCTACTAAACACTTTATTGCAGCATGTTGATTTCCTAACAAAATAAAATTGACACTGGTTTATTATCCTGAGATAGCAGCGTTACTATTATGTCCTTCTGAATAGCACTATGGTTTTAATGCAATGTCTGAGAAATACCACACTGTATTTCAGAAGTTTGTGTAGTTAATGTGTGGGAGGCCTCACACGTAAGCTGCTTCACAAAAAAAAGTAAAGCACCCAAAACTGAAGAACACTTCAAAAATGTGAACTTTCTAATCGCTTATCTGGAGATGAATAAGGGAGAAGAGTGGCTAGAGAAGAGATAGATAATGACAAAAAAAGGAAAAAAAAAAAAAAACCAAACAAACAAGCAAACATTCTGAATTTGGGTTGACTTCTACCTCCTCCTGAAAAGTCATGGTAGTCATCACTCTTCAGTCACCACTCTTCAGTCGTACTTGGCTAAGGGATACTGTTGTTACTGTGGCTGGATGGGAAACCATTTTCAGCTTCACAAAATGTTTTTACTGCAAGAAAGCAGTATTTGAAATGGTTGTCCTAAAACTCCTATGCATAGCTAAGCTTGAAACATGGAGGCAGTATGCAGTTACCTTCTCAGGTAATTAAAGACCTGCCTAATGTATAGCTGATGAAATTGAAGATGTCTGCTCAGCACAGCTGAACGGAAAAGAACTACTCTGTTTTGAAAACTCCGTGTTGTTCTGCTTTTGGAAAGAATTTGCATAGTCTAGCCCAGCCATTAGCTGCGGAGCTCACGTAGGCAGTGTAGCTTCAAGGCCCTCTTCGGAGTCAGGCAGAAGACAGACTTGAAAGGGGACCTCTCACTTTCCAGCTACAGAGGAGTTACATTTCTCTCCTGCGCGTGAATCACAAACTCCATCCTGAACCCGAGGAGGCTTCCTGTTGACTTTGCTGCTGGTATATTGTGCTGCTTCTAAAAACCATTACTGTCTTGATGAGATAGCATTTTTTTATGGGAAAATTTTGTTGCACCAAGTAGTTGGGGGCGGGGGGGAAAATATCAAGAGGTTAACCTTAAAGAATACAAAATCCAGCCGAACACGACAGAAAATAGACTAAAGTCCAGCAAAACAAATAAATGGTGGGAGAGGCTCTTCCATTAACCTTGTCTTCAGATCACATGCTGCAAGACCTTTATCAACTCTGAGTGCACCTTTTTTCCAACCTACTTTCAAATGTCAGTAACCTCCAGTGCAAGCACAGGCTGGCTCAGATAAGTTATGTTAGCACTTACTTATATATCTTCCCTGCTCCAGTTCTGTGCTTTATTAGAGAACTGTTCTGCTTGGTTATTCCTCACTCCACAGACACAGAAGCTGAGGGAAAAAATGGTGGAGAAAGTGCCAAAATATCCTGGAGCTGTCCAGAGCAAAATTAAAAATGAATCTATGGTGCTAGCGTATCCTCTGGTTGAAACAAAATGATTGTTGAAAACAGCATGTTTCATTCATAGTGCTGTATTTCAAACTATATTTTAAAATATCTTTTCTGAATATTGCTATAAAAGACTAACACAGCACTTGAGCATTCTGCATGTACTCTCACTTCATTAAGAATTACAAACCAAATACCAAGTCAGCAAAAAAAAGCAGGAATCCAATCCTCTATAGTGAACTTGCACTGACTCTTCGGCTTTGCAGGTGTCGGAGGATCAAAGCCTGCTTCTCTTTTCCACATGCTTGTGGTTTTTAATAAGAAGTGGTAGCGTGCTGTGTGCCAGCCTTGACAGGACACTTGGCGGTTCTTGCTGGTATTACTGGAACAGACACGGGATGGAGAGTTCTGGTATCCAAACAAACGATTTAGTTTAAAAGGTATGCTAAAACTTTGAAGGTAACTATTCTTGTGTCAAATAATACCTACTTAGTGCCCTGTTATAAAATCATATAATTAGGGTTTAAGGTAACTATAAATACCTATCTGTTTACTGGTCAGTATTTTTGTTTTGTAACTGTAGCATTAGCATAAGCATTGGTAACTCCTACCTAAGAGACTTTCTCGTGCCTGTTTCAGTTCTTTGTATGAAATTATTCTTGTGTGGCATTTGTAATTGTTCCTGTCAGGAAAATGGAAACCTTGCACATATTCAGTAATGTGCCTTGGAGAGCATGTAACCTTGGAGATCTGCGTAATGTACCTTCGGATAATGGAAATTCTGTAGATAGCTCCTGAAATACTACTTTCTTCTTCATGAAAGCTGAATTCTTTCCAGAGGTAATGTTTGCCCTTGGCAAAACAAATTTTGATACAATAATGTTTATAAACAGTGTAGGAAGCAGGAAATCCTTCACATCTGTCAAATGTCCCAGTATAAAACTTTCTGCTTCTCACACATGCAGAAGGCTGTACTGCAAAGGAGAAGCTGACAACAAACCTTTGAGTGATAAGTATCCAAGAAAATGAAGCAAAATGTGATCTTTTATGGTTTATATTTGCATATGAAAATTGATTTCTTTTTCTGGAATTGCAGTTTCCCATCTCATTCTACCCCTTTCAAATTTGTAACGAAACAAAATTATCTTTTCAAAACAAACTCAGGAAGGATTTTCCTTGTCAGGCTATTTTTAAAGGCTCTACCAATTTTAGGCCTACTCATCAAGTAATCTACCTTTTTATTAAGCTCAAAAAGCAGATTCCTTTTCACCTCTGACATCATCATGGAAGTGTTATCACAAAGAACCAGTACAGAAACTAGCTCTGATCCCTTACTGTTTGAAAACAGTAAGTTTGCAAAAAAAAAAAAAAGAGTAAATAAGTAAAAATCCCGAGGTTTTATTTTCTAGACGATTGGCTTCGGTGCGTTGTGAATAAAAGATACAAGCTTTTAAATCATGTATGTGCTTTTTACCCAGAACCTTTCAGACATTCCCTTCCCTTCCCTTCCCTTCCCTTCCCTTGCCTTCCCAAAAGCCTTTACCCCACAAAAAAGTGCCTAGCACATTAGTGTAAAATAGAATTAGTGAGAATTAGGCTGTTCCATGCTAAAAATTTACATTTTTCAACCTCAGAAATATCCCTGTCAAATCTATTATTTGTTTTCATGTTTGACAGTGTGAAATACTGGCTCGAACTGGTATTTCTGGGCTTTGCCAGAAGCTGCACCCCATGACAAGTTGCATTCTTAAATTTCACAGCAGGGCTGTCCTTTGGCAGCACTCCCTTCCTCAACTTGGAGTGGTTTGCCTCAGCAGCACCAGTGCCAGGATATGAAGTCGTGTTAAAATATGTATTTATTTTATGAATATAATTTTATATATATTTCAACCAGTAAGACTTTTACTACACGAATTCACTTTGTAGTCTTGATAATAACCATCAATGTGTGAGTGAGAGAATTATGCTTATAATAAAGATATATTTGAATATTTAATACCTCTCCATGGGTACAGCAAGCATAATGATATTCTTGACCCTACAATAATTATTAATAAATTGGGTCAAAGAAAGATATTCAGTACAGCACTATTAAGACATTTTATCAGAATGCATTTTATACAAAAGTTTACAAAACCATGAAAGAACAGGATTTTTAAGAAAACTTAGTAGGAATGTTAGCTCACACGCTCTCACATTCTTTTCAAAATTTCTCTAAGTCTCAAAGTGAATTATTTCAGAAATACAAGTATGATATCCCTTTAGGCTAAAGAGATCAGTTAAGATAAAAACAAACGTGAGGTATATTTACCCTGTTAGACTGTATCAGATCAGTTACTATAATATAATTCTTTTTTTTTTTTTTTCTTGTGCATGATTTGTCTCCATGGAAAGAAATCACAAAATATCAAAAAGTGGGGAAATGACAAAGTTTCTTCTTACTGAAATTTTTGTTTGAGGGGTCTGACTAATGCCAGTGAGAATAAGTGTCTCTATTCTCAAGTTTTTTACTGAAAGAAAATGGAATAACTCACACTGGCTTCAGCGGTTCTGTTACAGGATTATGTGCCTTCGTGAGTCTTTCTTCCTTTCAGGATGTCTGTTCAGGGCATATCTCTGCTAACAAAGGCTCGAGGCATCGCTTTCTGCAAAACGGATTTTGAAGATGAGGAAATACGTCCATTGGAACCCTGAAGAAATAAAATTTCATTTAGCAAAGGTCTGTTCCAAAACCCCCTGAAATCGGTAGGAACTCTTCAATTTGATTCCACAAACTGTGGAGCAACACAAAGAGGTTTCAGTCAACGGCAGCCTAGATTGCAAAACAGCGTTTCTCAAAAATAATTGTGCTGTGACTTACTTGACACTTTTCCAAACACAATGGGTTTGGGGTTTTATTTAGAAAAAAAAAAAAAAACAAAAACAACAAAACAAAAACCCCCTATTTGAAGAATCATGCACATATAGGTAAATGGCAAGGAATATGGCAGAATTTTAACAATGTAATGTCTTAATGCAGCTTAGTGCTAGCAACATTCATCCTAAGAAAGCTACTTATTATCATGTCATCTTTTTTTTTTTTTTTAAAAAAAAAAGCCCATGAAATTAGACAGTGACATTAAAGATGAGGAAACAACTAAGAAAGCACAGTGTGAGGAAACAGATTAGGTCAAGCCATAGTCTTTGTGTACCCAGGGAGTTAAAAGCATTTTCATAAATTAAGAACAAATAATATAGTGGAATCTGACATACACTCCTGGTGGAATGATCTAAATTAATTTTGTTACTGATCCCTTGATGATATTAAGCTAATCTTCACCACCCTTGCAACAGGTTTGACTGCACGTCTGTGGTTTGAAAGGGAATTTTCAAGTCAGAAGTAATTTAGTTTTCCAAAGTAAGGCAAGGTGGCGGATTACAAAACAGTGCTGAAGCATGTTTAGGGACTGAAATCTACTTTTCAGATATTATAGATTAACAGCTTGTTTACTCAGCAGTCATTTACTGGATGAGTTCCAAAAGTATCAGAAATGGACTTTTGCAATAATTTTTCTTAAACATGTTTAATTAAGAAAATAGCAGATGTTTAGAACTGAAGTTGCCATGAACCCAAATCTACTTGCATTGGCTGAAACCATTCAAGCCACTTTCAGTAAATACTTCATCAATCATAAAAACCCTGTCTGCAAGTTAATTTTGTTGGCTGCATGAATTTTCTCATGTGTTCTCTTGGGTTTTTTAATGGATTCAATTATTATGGTTATTTTTTGCTGGTTCTCTAATCAGTATTTTTCAAGCCATCTCTACAGTGAATGTTTAGTTGTGTGAGTAGTTTCCTGCTTATGCTCCAAATCCCTGTATATGAAATACCTGGGTTAAATGTGTTCCTAATAGGCACTTAAATAATTACTTTTAATTTTCAAAAGAAAAAATATTTGGAAATAGACTGTGTTATGTTGGCTGGTAACCCTCAACAATCGCGTATTGCAAATGTATCTGACTGAAGTGGATGATCCCCAAAAGCTTGTTGGTCATCAGCAGTGTGGATGGGGATAAAAAGATGACAGATTCATAAACGGAAGCTAAATTTGAGCTGTACTACATCATCCAATTCTGCAAAATTTGTCTGGTCTTTTCAGAGGAATCATAAAACCATCTCAAAACCCTCCTAAACCTCTTTCAGGTTTAGGCCAGTAGTTTGTAAATATGTTATTTACAGGATGATGAGTATCAAAACTGTGCTGTATTTAGATAATTCTGATGGACCTTAGAAAGATGGTAGCATCAGTGAACACGGGTGTGTTGGTTTGCTTATAGTTTGAAATCTGTTCTGGTTTGCAAGCCTGTAAGAATCTGTCTCTGAAGCATGTGGCATTGTTCAACATTTCAGGATTCTGCTGAAGGAAAACAAGTATAAGCACAATTTTAAGCCCAAAGAGCTTAGTCACAACAGGCCCTTAAAAAACATCCCACAACATTCAGTGCCCGTCAGGTGGAGCAGCTCAGGTGCTCAATCACCTGCTGCCATCTGCATTCATTCACCCCTCAAAGCTTTTTTGAGAAGAGTTTGAGAAACAGGGGTTAGCTTCTTATCCTCCATTTCTTTGAGGAGATCCACCAAAACGAAGCCCAAGCAGAAAACTTTTGGGTTAGTTTCTAATGTCCTCTGACAGCTAGATTCAGGTGATAAACTTGCACTCACCCTTTAAAGTCTGAGTTTATCTCATGCAGGTATCATACACTTTTGAACAAATAATGCTTCTGGAAGTCATGCAGAGTAGAGCATACATTTGAAAGCTAGCTGCTTCTCAGTGGTCAGAATAAAAATGCTGCCATCTGCTTTGAGGTGGCAAATTTTCACCTGTATTGGTAAATTTTCACCTGTATTTTAGCTCACGTTCTGAAACTGTTGTATTTTGGAATTGCTCTACTTTACTCAGAGGAACTGCATCAATTGATACCAACAGTGTCACTGAGCAACTATATTATAGCGTGTATGACTATGCAAGGAATGTACCTGATTGCTTTTTCCTTGTCTAAAAGTGTCTTCTGAGCACTTACAAAATTTTATCTGCTGTATTTCCTACTTTCCTACTACAAAAATAATTTTAAAATGCCTCAATAGCAGTAGTAGGGTACTCTTTCTATTATCTGTCTTTGTAATAGTACACTTAAGGAATATTGCTTAAAATAGGAGCTGATCAGGTACTGCAGCTTAATGAGAAACTAAAAGAGAATTTGACACTGTAAAAAGACTCAGTGCAGAGCGTGACCTAAAATGTTCTACCAAACTAACTGTCACTTGAAGCTGAACATATGTGGACATCTCCAACTCTGTTCAAAGGTGCTGTGGTCAAGCTATTCACTCCTTCATGCAAAAATGTAGCTGCTTTCTGTGTCGTGATTCAGGATGGACTTTACAGATTCCAAGCACTCATCACCAGAAAAGGAACACAAGCAGTAAGCAAGTAAGTTCAATTTTTAAAACAGAATCTTAATTTAGAAGGGAGGAATGCAAGATTAGCATAAGCACTGTTTCTAATCATCTGGCTTAAATAAACTTCTCCTCAGGTATAGTGTCCTACAGCTGCTGTAGGGGCGGGTACCTACACTACTCGTGTGTCCTGACAGTCCCTCTCTGTTCACCACGGCGAGGTGTCTTCCAGCATTCTTGTTTCTTGCTCCTCTGAAAAGTGTCCGCTTGCTGGCTGGGAAAGACCCCCCAGGTCCCTTGGACGTTGGATGTGCAAGGACTAAGTCCACACGCCTAACAGAGGGTCTGAGCCATAGTAGTTTGTAAGTGCTTGAAACAGTTCAGGGGATGAGTTCTGTATGATAATTTAGAGATACAATGCAAACTGTGGTCACCTGCAATGTGAATTCTGCAAAAAAAAAAAAGTGCTCCCCTCACCAAGCTGCTTGTCATTCTACTAAGATAAAGCAGGTTCTAAAAATTACGTGCAGTGAGGCCCAAATGTCCTCCTTTCTCCATGTTACCAAGCTTTAATGAATTTCATTATTCTTTTTTAATTTACATGCTCTTGCAGAATAAAGGTCCCCAAATCATTAACTAATTTGATATGTCTGAAGTACCAATTCAATTCTCTGGTCCCTTGAGAATCTTAGCCATCTTGTTCAAACACCTCTTAACTTAGTTTCATAATTAGATACACCTTGATTGATGGTTTTTTGTATAGCACTTGCAGAGGGAAGGAAATCAACCTAATTGTTATCACAATTTAGCAGGTTTAAGATTAAAAGTCTTAACCAAATTACTGATTTCCAAGAGGAAACAAAGCTCTGCTCTGATGATGAGGGCAAGGTAAGGAAGGTCTTTCAGGTAGTGACTCCAATAATGAATTACTTTGGGAGGAAGCAATTGATATGGCAATTACTAAGAAAGTTATTTCCATGCTACCTGCACTTTGGATATATTTTTATATGAAGACGGGGACATCTTATTTTGTCTTTTTCTTGTTTTTAATAGCTAAATCATTCCAAACAAAGTTAATGGTGAAATAAATGTTGGAAATAAATTATTAGGTAGAGTTATAACAAAAGGAAAAAAGTACTTTTTTTCTGAAGGAAGCCCTTTCCTTTTAGAAGACATTCAAACAGAACCTTTTCTGATTTAAAAAATTAAAAAAAAAAAAAAGGCAATTTGGAAAGCCATGTTGAATGCCAGACTTTTGTGCCTGTTCACATGACCTTAAGCAGTCCTTACTCAGAGGTCGTGGCAGAAGTTCAGGATCAAGCACTGAGTCAACATGAACACACCTTGCTTCCTATTTTGTCACAGTTGAGCTGTGGGTTACAACGTTCTGTTACAATGGGCTAAAGTCTTGCTGGAGAAGAAATAAGAATAATTCACACCTAAGACAGAATAATAATTCACACCAGAGACAGGAACTTATTTCATCAGTATAAGCAAGTGTGTCTCAAAATCTCCATTTTTATTGAAGAAACTTATCTGCAGAGGTAGAAATGACAAATTGTTTCATCATTGTAGAACACAAGTTACTTGAGGACTGAAATAATGACATGAGAACCATGTTTTGGGGGCAGAATCAGTGCTACAGAGTGCATAAACTTAAAATAATTACTTTCTTGTTTATGCAGCTGAGTAAGAGCTTCAGGGTTAGACCTTGTATTGTAATACATTTAAAGAAAACTTGAGCAGATTTTCTGTTTCTGATACTATTTATCTATGCGTCATGAACTCGGTGTACAGCAGTGAGTCACAGCATATATAGCAAACAGCTATGATCATGGATATGGATGGGCAGAGGGATTTGAATTTACAAGTATATGAAATGGGTATTAGCAAATAAGAATTTTCTCAAAGTTCTGAGTGTTTTGGGAATAAATCTTGTGTTGTGGTGTTAAATCAGCTGGAAAAATCGTAAGCCATATATTTCTTTATATTGTCATCTGTGTGAGAGCCTTAATGTTTGGGAATTATTCAGGGTATTAAAGGTGTCAATGGTTATAGATTTACAGTTTGTGGGTACTACTGAAGAAATTTAATTACAGGGTCTGGGGAACTATGAAACAACTAACTTAATTCCTGCATCCTCTTTTTTGCTTTCTTCTATCACTTTGGAAAGTTTTGGATACTTAACTTTGTGATTAGTAACGACTAGTTGTCGTTAACTGTAGTCTACATATTTTGTGGTTGTGATGGAGATCACATCATCAGTGTAGGAAATTGGGAATGCAAGCTTTCATCTAATGGTGGTAGAGTGGTAATCTTGGAGAAATTTGATTTTACTTAATTTTGGACACTTTTAGTAGCCCTCTTACTTTAGTCATGTGCAGTTGATCCTTTGTTTTTGCTTGGGTTAGATTTTGGGGTGTTCTATGCTGATTTACTTAAATATTTTTTCTTTTAAGAGAACTCAGTTTGACTTTGCAGGAGGCTTAGAAAAAAAACTCATTGTGCAGTATTTATAGACACATCATAGCAGTTATAGACATGCACCAGGCAAAATATATGGCCATCAAGTTATTAGCTGCTCTGCAATTTTGAATTAATGGTGGGGAGAAGGATGGGAAATGTGTAGAATTACAACATTTTGGACCAAAACAGGCCTCAGTTCTGGAATCCCAAGTTTAAGAAATCAGAATTTCCAGCCAGTCTCTATCAGTAGAAATTAAGCAAGTTGTTTACATGCAAATTCACGTTCGCTTTGGTAGGTTACTCTTGTCTCAGATGAATGCTCATAATACACTGATTGGTGAAAGTAATAAATCTGATAAAGGTTGTCATCAGCTAATAAAATAAGGTAAAGGAAATCCATAAGGGAAATCAAGAGGCTCTAAACTGAAGCTGACCAACCTTTATCCCTGTATTAATTTGCTTATTAATTGGCAAAGAATGGATATTTGCTGAGTAGAAAATTCATTGGCTGACAGAAAAAGGAGCATAGAAACTGAAGAGGGAACAGACAATACCTCACATTAGCTGATGGTTTGACAAATTATACTTTGTATACTATTGTAGGAAAATCTTGTCAAGGAAAGTCCTAAAACCAACCGGATTGGATCATTAAAAAAACACCAGTTGGTATGTGGAAGACTCAAATAAAAGACAAAAGCTGAGACTCATGAGCTGAGCATGAATACGTTGATTACAGCTTTCCAGTGCTATCTGGTAGTGCTAAAAGCTACTGTTTTCACATTTCTCAAACAGCTACCATATAAATCAGGACACTTTATTTAGCAATAGTGCAAAATCTGCATTGCCATCACCTGTATCTCGTGTTTTAAAAATCTTTTCTTCTCATCTCTTGTATAATAAAGCTCTGTGGAAAACATAACTACAGAATCCATGTCCTAAAACCCACATGTACTAAGTACATGTATGAAGTTCATAGGGTAGCAACATGCATCTTGATACTTTGAAATAAGAGTTTCAAGCTATGTAAAAGGATGCTAAGTGATTTCCATCTGTTATACCATGGAATATGACAACATAAACTTACTGATTATCAGACATGAGAGAGAGCTTGTATAAATGCCCCTGCCATGGCAAAACAAAGAAAACAATACTAGAACTTCTACTGCATGGTCCAAATACACATGCAAACTGATTTGTATTTGAGTGCCTATTAACCTACATATTTCATTTTTCTCTTATAACGATGCTCATGTGAGACCTTTCACTTGTCACAGTGTCACAGACTTACGCATATATATTATAGTTAAGCATTAGAAATGCCACAGAGAACCATCTGTAACAGTTGCATTATATTCCTATCATACTCAACTCCAGCCTGGACGAAATTAATTTCTATTAATATAATTCAGCCAGTTTTTATTAATGAGGTCTATTGAGGGAGGATGTCTAAGCCATTGGACTGTGACTCAGATAATTTCCTAGTTTCTTCTGTGACCTTGGGCACGTTGCTCAATTTCTCTGGCTGGCATTTTCTGAGACTCCAAAGATTTTAGAAGGCCATTAAAGCTGATTGATTGTTTTGGTTCATTGGCTAAAATGAAAAATGATGCAATAGTGCAGTGAGGTTTAACCAAAAACAAATGGTTGGTCAAATAGGAAAAAAAAAAAACAAACCCGAAAAACCAAAAAAAAACAAACAAAAAAAACCAACACCCAAACCCAACCCAGAAAAAAACCCCAACATCCTAGAGAAGAAATAGGTTCATCTCAACAATTGAAAGTTGCTCCTAAAATTCCTTTCTAGCTTTATCCCTTTTTATTACAGCTGGGAAACTTCTGAAACAAATATTTGACTTGTATAAAAAGTAAAATATAGTAAGAGTGTTTTCATTACTCATGTTTTCTAGAATGAGCAATTTGACTTGAATACTCTAATTAGCTTTAACTTCAAATTTGACTGCTTCCTGAATTGAAGTATTATTTAAAAAAAAAAAATAAAATAAAAAAAAATCACAGTTTCAATGAGTTGCTGCTATATAAAAATATTTTAGTACACTTTTCATTATGTTGAGTTTGTAAGTTTTTAGAGACAGTGACTGGGATAGTATATATACCTACAGCATTTACACAGCAAGTTTTACATTTCCTGAGCCTTCAAGGCATTTTTGTAATAAAAATAAATTTATAAAGTCTTTTTGTCTTATGCTCACACTGAACTTGTCTCTTAGATGATGGTGTAAGGAGGTGAAAGGGAAACAACTGGCTGTTGGATAAGCTTGTGAACAGAAAAAGAAAAATGCTGAAAGAAATAAATTACTTCTATGGTCTCAAAGTGATCGAAGACATCAGAAAACTTGGTTTCTTACTATGACCTAAGTAGGAACAGCAGGACCAAGAAAGACATATCCTGAAGTTCAAAGGTCCCCAGTTGCATTGCATCAGGCTTGTGGCTCCCAGAAATGTCACTGCTCCCTCCAGCAACAGATGTAGGGCAGTTGATACATCCATCTACAAGGATTCAGTATACATCCAGGGTAAGGGTTTCACACTGTGAATGCCATCTAAATGCCAACCTTATTTATTTTCATATGAATAGGCAAATGGCAAGATCAACTACTTCATTTTACAGATTGTGGGGATGGGTGAACAACAAGGCTGACTCCCTGTTACATTGCCATCCTTGCTGAATGCCTTGTTCCAAACGAGGAGTCCTTCCACGGCTGGGAATGGTAGTAAAGTGCCATCTAAACCCATGGTCCTCTGTACCAGATCCATATGTGGCTGTAAAATGTGTTCTGTATCAGACACCAGTATGTTTGCTTTTCCCAGAAAGTTTTATGCTGCAGAAAGACAGACAATATCTGATCCATTGTAAAGTTCGTGCAGTGGACAGGCAAAAACTTATCTGACATAAAATTTTCTCTACTAGTTCACATGGTTCAAGAAATACTACTAGTGACTAACTAGTAATATGTGACTGCAGTATTTTTAATCCTTCCTAGGAGTCCAGAGTCAGATTTAGTGCATTGTCAAACCACTGCCTAAGGTTAAGCCAACACACTTTTGTTTAGTTACACACACACACACACACACACACATGTGTTCACTAGGTTGGAAAATCTATCAAAGTGCCTTTTTGCTAGTGGGTCTTCTCTACACAGAAAGATCTTTATTTTAAGTCAGTAGTGCCATGGAACAGAGGTAAGTGGAAAGTGTCAGTCAGTGAAAAACACATTTCTAATAGACAAGGCATTTACTGAACTAGAAATAAATAATAATAATAATAATACTTTTATCAATGATCTGGATGCAGGAGTTGAATGCACCATTAGGGTGCTTGCTGATGATACCAGACTGAGAGGTGCTGCTGACTCTCCTGAGGGACAGGAGGCCTTCCAGAGGGATCTGAGGGATCTAGATAGATTGGACCACTGGGTGATGATTAATGGCATGAAACTTAACAAGTATAGATGTCGGATTCTGCACCTGGGATATAGTAACACCAAACACAAGTGTAGATTGGGAGAGGAGCAGCTGGAGAGCAGCCCTGCAGAAAGGGATCTGGGGGTGCTGGTCGGCAGCCGGCTCAGTGTGAGCCCACAGTGTGCCCTGGCAGCCCAGAGGGCAAACCCCATCCTGGGGGCATCAAACACGGCAGGACCGGCCAGCCAAGAGAGAGAGGACTGTCCTGCTGTACCCAGCCTTGGGGCGGCCACACCTAGAGTGCTGTGGGAGGTCTGGTCCCGCAGTGTAAGAAGGACGTGAAGGTCCTTGAACATCTCCAGAGGAGGGCAACCAGCTGAGCTGGAAGGCATGTCCTGTGAGGAACGGCTGAAGACCCTGGGCTGGTCTATTTGGAGAAAAGGAGGCTGAGGGGCGACCTCGTTGCTCTCTGCAGCTTCCTGAGGAGGGGACATGGAGAGGGAGGTGCTGAGCTCTTCTCCCTGGGATCCGGGGACAAGACACCTGGGAATGGTTCAAAGCTGTGCCAGGGAAAGTTTAGGCTGGACATGAGGAAGCATTTCTTTACTGAAAGGGTGGTCAAACACTGGAATAGGCTTCCTGGAGAGGTGGTCAATGCCCCAAGGCTGTTGGTGTTTAAGAGGCATTTGGACAATGCCCTTAATAACAAGCTTTAACTTTTGGTCAGCCCTGAAACGGTCAGTCAGTGGGACTAGATGATCATTGTAGGTCCCTTCCAACTGAAGTAGTCCTATTCTATTCTATTCTATTCTATTTTATTCTATTCTATTCTATTCTAGTTTTCCATATTCTCTACAAATTTTACATAAAGATATTTGTATTATGTCATAGACCAAAACACAGAAATGCAGGAAAAAGTGAAGGATTCCCTCCTGAAATGCAGTTGGAACGAGCTAAACTTCGTGTCAGCTCAACTCAGTTGAAGATCTGTTCAAAGACATGGTCTTCAAACGCGTGGTCAAGATCTTTATAGAAAGGTGTCTAAGATCATCTGTCCAAGTATCTTCACACTTGACAAATAATTTTCTGAGTATACCAAAACTAATCTAATCCAGATGCTCAATGTCTTTCCCCTCCTCCTTTTTGTGAGAAAAGTCTGTGAGAAGTATGGAAAGAAACCTCTGAGGAACACAGAACTGACAGAAGAATATGCTATCTTTTTTTAGCATGCTCCCTGTTGGGAAAATTATTACTTATTAGCTTTTTTTTATTGGGACAAAGAGAAGCTCTTACAGACATCTGTTTCCTACGTTTTAACTGGTTCCAGGCACTGCTGNTCATCTGTCCAAGTATCTTCACACTTGACAAATAATTTTCTGAGTATACCAAAACTAATCTAATCCAGATGCTCAATGTCTTTCCCCTCCTCCTTTTTGTGAGAAAAGTCTGTGAGAAGTATGGAAAGAAACCTCTGAGGAACACAGAACTGACAGAAGAATATGCTATCTTTTTTTAGCATGCTCCCTGTTGGGAAAATTATTACTTATTAGCTTTTTTTTATTGGGACAAAGAGAAGCTCTTACAGACATCTGTTTCCTACGTTTTAACTGGTTCCAGGCACTGCTGATTAACATACTTGAATTTTCACAACATCGTATGTTGTAGTCACAAATGTATGCAGTCTTATCAGATGACAAACCTTCTTCTTGCAGTCTATGTTTGGGGGTTTTTTGGTTTGGGTTTCTTTTTTGGTGTTGGTGTTGTTTTTGATTGGCCAAATACAGATCACTTGCTGTCACAGAGCTTGGTGAAAATTATTTTACTCCCCCCGCCTTCTCTTGCTGTGTCTACTTCTAGCAGCCGGAAACTCAGTTTTGCAGGGATGGATGGAACCTCTGCAGTGCCTTGCCTGGATACACTGACCAACACGTTGGAGCTAACAGAAGGAGGGTCTTTCATTTTCATGCAACTTGGGTCATTTGCTCCTCAGAGCAGAAGGAAAGCATGGCAAGAACCGTTATCCAGGGAGTTTCTGGGGCATGTCAATGTATCAAAAGTATTTCAAATCATGCAACTTCTAGGGCCACTGCTGCTCTCACCTGAACCTGAAGCTTCATCTGACGTCCTAAGTAATAAATATTAGTAAACACGAGGCTGTTTTATTGGTCTCGGTATGCATACAGTTTGAAAAAAAATTACCAATGTAAAGCAAAAATCAGACCAAGCCTTTCTATTATTGAATAATTTGCAAAGAATTTTTAAATATTAAGCATTTGCCTATCAAATTAATTTATGGAAAATACTGAAGACTAATTTTCAGTGTTCACCTTTTTGAAAGGTTTTTAAATTAATGCAAATAATTCTGTAGTTTAGAATGATTGATACATTGAAAGCAAAAACAAACCTGAGAGGCAATTAAGTTTGGTCCATATATTAGACAGATGTAATACCAATGTCACTTGATTTTTTTTCAGACTTTTCAGTCATGAACAACAAGCAGATGATCAACTTAGATACTAAACTCAGAGTTCACAGGCAAGCAGTGCCTGACTTTGTACATGTCCCCAAAATACATTAGGAATTTTTATCTTGACCTACTGTGTTTTCTGTGAAGAGAAGATTACATTCTTGGCCTCATCTTGTATTGTTTGGCATCCTTCTTCCAACACGGAAGGTACTTTAATAAATGCCACTATTTCTCTGGCCCTTTGTAGCAAATATAACTCCTCATGTAAAATAAGAAAGTGTTTTTCCTTCTTTTTTTTTTTTTTTTTTTTTTTAAAGAGGCTGAGGGTGGGGAGTGTATGTGTGAATATAGATATGACTGCAGATATCATTGCAATTTTTCCAACCCCTATGAAATCCAGCATGCTCAATGGAAGAGCTGAAATAGCTAATAATTGCTGTCTGCAAAAGGCAAATGCATATTCTTGGCCAAATTAAACAGAAACTGCCATCAGTGCACAGGGTTAGACATCGAGTGTGCAAGCAGTAAGAAAAGGCTTTCTAATATGGTCACTGAAATGATTTTGCAGTGGCTTCCCATGGACAGTGTCTAACATTTTGCTAATGGAAAAATAACATCCACATCTGAAACAGCTGGAAAGAAATATTTAAGCAGCACGTGCAGTTAATAAATCACTTGGTGTTTGCAGCAAGGCTGAAATATGGGACAGGTCTGCGGTTTGGAAACTAGCATAAAATTCTCTAGGGAAAATGTAGATTGGACTTTGTTTTAACCTTTCCTCAAATACAGATACAGTTTACTGATATGTCATGTCAAAGGTCCACTATAACACCCCAACATGTCCAACTGTTGTCAGAGAGACTATAAATTGGATTGCTCCAATTATCTAGGCTCCAGGAAGAATAATACTGTAGTAAATAAAGGTCTCTGGAGGTTTGTTACGGGCTTGTAATGGCTTAGTGAATGTCAGTGTCCACATTGGACTTGATGATCTTAAAGGTCTTTTCCAACCTAAACGAGTCTATGACTCTATGATCTCTCCAGCTCCAGTTGGACTGGAACATTTTAACATTTATGCATTTAACTTCAGCTTTCCCAGGAGGTGCTGCTGTTGCAGATCCTAGCCCTGCCAGGGTCTCCCAGGAATTTAGGGCAGTGGTGATGTGGCTTGCTTGAGAAAGCAGTTTTCCCTTTTTCTTAGCATCACACATGAAACACATGGCAGTACCTAGCCAAGTCAGCGTGCAGCATTAACACACGAACATCTTCAACAACTCAGGACCACTTGGGAATACAACTGCAGAGATTCAAAAGGAGAGCCAGGCTTTAGTGACAGCCACAACTCTCCTCTTGTACCCTGTTTCCGTAACTAAGCCATCTGTTTCTTTTGTGCAGAAAACTGCTGCATGCTGGCAGCTCAGAACTGAAAATTGGTAAGGAGGTGGGATCTATTTATTGGCTTATGCCGATAAAACTCCTACTAAAAGGAAGCAATTAAAGAACTGGGCCCAGCCCACCTGGGCAGCACTCTTCTCAGGCAGGGTATGGCTGTGACAAGATGGCGGCACCCTGGGATGGAGGGGGGGCAACTGCCTCTGGGGCCTCTGGAGGAGGCGTGGCCACCCAGCCAGCCAATCAGAGGGAGCTGCAGAGAGTACAGGGGGCGTGGCAATGGCAAAATGGCAACACCATTGGACGAAGGGGGAGGCTCCTCCCTCCCGGCAGGCTCTCTGAGGGCGGGTGACNATCTGCAGGGGGAGGGAGAACATCTCCAGATTCCTCACATTTGGCCAAAAAAGCCCCAGAACACAACTGTTCCTTGAAACTTTCCGAAAGATAATTTCTTAGCTTGGGACTTCGAACTTTGTAGGTTATGATATCTGTTGATTGCCAGGGTTTGTTCAGAGTTTGCAGGCGGTGGGTGTAAACACTCCCTCTTCAGGGAGTCATAAAAAAAAAAAAAAAAAAGACTTTTTCCTTACTAAAACTGAGAGGTGGGTGGAAACTTTTTGGGACACTTTATTTTCCAGCTGTCTAGCAGTGTAAGAGCTGTATTTTCTGTATCTGCTTCTGTACATCTTCCATATTCTGCAAAATTTGCTTAAGACTGCATACATTTTTAGTTTAATAATTTACTAATGACAATAAAACATGTAGTTGTGTAGCAATTACAACGCTAGAAAAAGCTCCAAGAGCCAATGCATATCTTTTGCCATCACCAGAACCATGCCTAACCTGTGCCTGCACTAAGTCAGTGAGTTGTGCCGTGTTTCCTCTGAACCACTATGTTATGTTATCGAGAGGAAGCAGAAGTTTTAAATAGATCCTTGGACACTAATTACAGGGACTACAGTAGAAATTTTGCCTTGATAATGTTCTCAGTAATTATCCTTTATGACATTATAAATCTGATTTTTTTTTTCAACTTTTATGTCTGTGCGTGTTCCTGAGTGAAACTCTAGAGTTTATTTAAAATTAGCAGCAGTTTTATTAATGACACTCAACATTTTCCATAGTAAGTGTATAATGTAAATCCTTTAAAGTGCTTAATATGACACAACTTCTTGTTTAGATGTGTCTGGTGATATATTAGGAAAAAAAAAAAACCAAACCCTAATAAAGCATGGAGCAGAAGGAAAAGGCTGTGAAAGTTTCAGGGTAGTGAACAGACATAGCGATGTGTATTAGAGGTCATAATGGGACAACGAATAAGGTTTGTGCCTTTGCAGGTTTTTTCCTAAATCCTCATAAATTTGTTATCTTTTATCTTTTTCCACCAGCAGTTACTGAGTTTGTGTCTGAACATAGAAGGAAGAAGGGTACCTATAGGCTGTGTTCACTGGGCCATTGACTCAATGTCATTTGAAACAAACAAACAAACCAGAACAACCAACCCATCATCACTTACCACAGTTGCAGTAAGAGATGCTCTTTTTGAGGGATGAAAGTTAAACATAGAAACAGGCAAATGTTCTGGACAATGAATTTGCAATTAGCATTTCAACTCAGTTTATCTGGTGGGATAATATGGTGGCCTATTTGTGCAGCGCTTGAGTGTCTACCATATGGAATAATTAAAAAGCATAAATTCCCTTGTTCAGTTCTGACTGTGAGCAGGGTGTATTTGGGGCACCCTGTTATTTCCCCACAGTCCAGCTGTGCAGGCAGGGGGAAATAATGTTTTCAGCGTCTGATTGTATAATAGATGTGCAGTGAGTTCCCCCGAGACAGCGCCTTCTGCTACGGGGCATGAGAATTGGTCGCGCTGTGGGGACGCCCAGGATTTTGGGACGTGTGGTGGCTTAGCTGGAGCTGCTCTGCTGACGTGTACCTTTTGGTCATAGAAGATTAACGGACTCTTTGAAAGGTGTGAAGGAAATCCTGAAGTTCTACCCAAATTTTTCTGCTGCACCTAAATGAGCATAGAGGATTGTCTTGTTCTAGGACAGAATGGCTTAAAGAGGAATTAGCAGTATTTTAATGTGGGGGGTATTGTCACAATTGTCACACAGTAGAGTGATTTCTGCAAGAACAAAATTCCTGTCTTTGTGACACGACTACACCCTGTGCTGCTGGCATTTGTAACTAGCATTCGTTGTCTTGTACTCCCTTAGCCTAAAATTCCATAAAATCCTGGAGCCTGAAAAATGAAAGAGTGCTCAAACCAGCCTGTTTAAAGTTATTTTTGTAAAATGTTAGCCTAAAAATAAAGACAGTCCTGTACACAGGATGTAATCTGAAAGCCTTCTTTCCTTTTCCATTTCTGAACTACACAAAAAACTTCATTCTCTGACATCCTATGTAAATGAAAATGCTTATAAAATTTATTAAGAGACCTTTCAATGTCAAGACATCAGCTATCTGTTGCTTAGTCCAACTATTACATATATTTACTTCAATACTAAGCAGTTTAGATAATTTATTTTATAGCAAGTTCTGGTTTTTAATAAAATGTTGCATGCAGGTTTCGCGTTTGCAATAGCTTCATCTCACAAGAGAATTCTGTTTGTCAGTGAAATATGGCGTCTTTGCTTTTACAAGAAGTGAATTTGTTTTAATAGTTGGCTGACTCTGGTAGTGAGGTCCTTGAATATACAGAATCTCTTCACGATAGAAAAAGTGAAAGTGGCGTAGGTAAAAACTCAGTTGAAAGTCTTTTAGTGAATGGAAGGTCACTCTAAAAGCTGCAAAACAAAGTTAAAACAAACAATCAGATGTCCACAGATACATTGTTGTTTCTATTGCGGGGTGATTTTAGTTGTCAGCAAAAAGTATAAATGCTTCTGAGAGACCCAAATTCTACTTCCAATGCTAATATAAATGCATGATTTGTATTATTAGCCAGCTTCTTGCTGGCCTATAAACTTTATGGACTGTTTTTTATGATAGGAGAGCTATGCAGGGTATGTGGGGGAAATCAGTAGCTTTAGATATATTAAATGGAAGTGATCAATATATTCTAGAAATATAAAATAATAATGCTAGTAGTGACAGTTCATGAAATCTGTGGGAAGTTCTGAATAATAGTATATACTAATGTTTAAATATATTATGACAATCCCTCTTTAAAAATCAAACTGCAGCTCTAAATCATATTCTGATAGCTCTTATTATCTGGAATTAAGCTGAATTATGAACAGCCATTGCCTAGGATGTGGATATAGATATATAGGGGGTTTTAATACTATCATTTTTTAGCATTGGTCAGTGCTTGGAGAAATTTCAGTCATATATCGACAGAACTGACATCTAACTGTTTTCAAAGATCTGGCAGAAATACCTTCCCGTATTTCCTGTAGGTCAATGTATATCCAAAGCATATATTTAGGTGTAGGTATTGTCCTAAAACTCACTGGCTGAAATTTTAAAACTTGCCTTAAGGATATGGATGCCCAGCTCTCATTAATTTTAATTCAATTAATTAATTTGGTTACTAATTTCCCATTAATTTACATTAATTTTAATGGGAATTGGGCATCCAAATCCCATAGGCAGGTTTAAAAATATCACCCAGAATATAATGAATATCCAAGGGAAGGGAATTCCAGAGCAAGTTGGAACTTCTCAGCTGTAGAAGTTCTGTTAAAGAGCGGCTTTGTTGCTTTGCATTGTCAGGAGTCAGAAGTGATGATTCCTCAGAAAATTTTCTTCAGAAGTCAGCCAACAACCTGAATTTTGCCTTAAGTAAACAAGAAAGCAGTGTAAGCCTGATTGTGACTGCTCAGTGCTAAATTACAGTGGCTTGTTGCATCTGAAGGTCAAATAGCGATGCTCAAGTGGGAGCACCGACACGCAGATTTCACTGGTGCGGTACTGGAATATTTTGCTAGTGTCGCATGAAGATTTCATGGGCCTGTGATGTTGTTGCGGCATCCACATTTGATGGTAATAATGGAATATTTTAGATTAGCCCTGGTAATCCCAGAGTAAGCCTGGCAATACCGGGCAATCCAGTGGGTTTCTTTGTGCTCGTGGCTTCTGCAGGAGGTGCGAGATTGCCAGAACTGTGGGCACCACCACCCAAAGGAGGACAGATGCTCCACCCAACAGTGCACGTGCCTCTTTCAAGCATTTGGTCAAGGTCTCTGCCAGTAGTAAACCTCATCTTCTGAGGTTTTTTGTTGGTTTGGTTTGGTTTTTGTTTTGTTTTGTTTTGTTTTTTTCTCTCGTAACAAGTGCTTACGGCTGTTTAGTTTGCATTCCTTTTCCTTCCTAGCTGTACACTTAATTACCCTTCTGCACATCTGCTTTTTCCTTTAAACTGTAGAGGTGAAGTTCCTTAACCTATTAACAACTTAGTAACAATAATAAGAAAATATTTTTTTCAGCACCTTTCATGTTACTTTATGTTTATTTCATGGAAATTTCTAACAGTGGAATTGTAAACAGTCTGTTTCTGCTGTCATATCTAATGTATTTCATAAACCAAACACTGAGAAATCACTATCAAATATAAAGTTGGTGACCAAGTCAAGAGGAGGTATTATTAATCTTAATATAATGAACCTCTTTTCTATTTTTTTTTTTATATATATTTGTGGAAAGCATCATTCCTTTTTCATTTTAATTATCAGATTGCAGCCACTTTTGTTTACAATAGAACTATACTGGAGAAATTAAATTTCTCAATTAGCAATTGAAAAAGAAGAGCAGTTTAAATTGCAAAATAAGCAAGTCAAAACTCCCTTAATTAATTTTATCATTACATTTTTTTTTATTTTTTTTTTTAAAAAGCAGTTTAGCTGCACAGGGGAAAATGTCACTTAATCATGCTACATTTAATTGGAACAAATAATTATAGTGAAATATTAATCATTATGCACTGAAGCCCCATTTAAAATGTAATCAGTCTGAATTGAAGGCAGCCTGCTTCCTGCATTAATTTGGACTGTAACCTTACTAAGGTGTGTTTCCTACGAGTATACATAGAATACCTCTTTCTGTTCTAAAACTGTAAATAGTTTGAATATAAAATGTGATCTAGCTAAGCTATTGTATATGAAAATTGTCACTGTGGGAGCCTGTACACATCCTGGAAGAAACATTAGGATGGAGTTTTGAAAGCCCTTGGTATGTGCTGTCAGTAGCCATTGTCAAGTTTGGTCCCGTGGGGATTTTTGCCATTGACTTCGATGGAAGCAGAGTTCCTCAGTGCCAAGAGCTGCTAAACAATCACTCTCAAGGACTGGGGGGAAAGAAAAAAAGTCATAATCATGATTGCATCGATCAGTTTCTATCTAAATGTCCTCTGTTTTTAAATTTAAATGATGATGGATTTGTTGTTCTGGATGGCTTAAACATCTATTAATTATACATGCACATAATATTTCATTATCTTGCGTAAGCATGGCAATTTTCTTGAATTAGAGATGGATTATTCCATTCAGATTGCAGAAATTGGAGTTTATGATGTTTGTCAGTTCACAATTAGCTTTGAATTGCGAGCTATGGTGTGGGTATTAGGAAGTTTTTAAATGCTTGGAAATCCTACAAGTTTAGGAGCCTCTTGTGGGTACAGATGTCCTACGTCTGGACGCCCATGTGAAGTCTGAGGCTATCAAGATCATTCGTAACATCTTCCAAGGTCCTGATTGCCTCAGCTTCTAGCCTTTCGGACTACGGCTCTGAAGCACTCATTCTCTGGGCTCATATTTAATAAAATTAGAAACGTTCAAATGTAATAGGCCCAAAGCGAGTGCATATGTTGCAAATACGGGCCACAGACAGTAGACTTTCATCTCAGCAAAACACCTATCTCCTTTTATGTTAACCTCCAAGGAAATGCAAATGGCATTTGCCTATCAGTATACATAAGTATACCAACGTTGGCTAGGAGCTGACAGTTTCTCAGCACTCTCACATAGTTTAACACCTGCATGAGGTCAAATTCATAGATGATTTTGGTATCGGTGCATCCACTGATAGCATCAAAACACTCTGAATTACATATATTACATAGATGTAGGTCTATGGACATGGTAAAATGCCTGTTGAAACCTGAGCCTAAACTGATATAAACTGCTAACTTTGGAGCAATGAACAACTTCATAAGCTCCTCCAGTTTGTCACTGCATGGGAATAAATAAGCACACTGTTTGGTTTGCTTGTAAAGAGTGCCCAGGGAGGGACAGGTGGTCCCACTTTGCTGTGCAAATGAAGGGGAATTTTTTAAGTATTTACCTCTGTGTGATAATGGGAGAAGGGGAAGTGAGAAAAGGGGGAAGGGGAGAGAGACTACTACGGGAATTTGCTGTTACCCTACGTATTGGGTCTGGCTGAGATGGAGTTAATTTTCCTCACAGCAGCCCTAATAGAGCTGTGCTTTTGCTTTATTAAACTACCTTTATCTTGATCCACAAGGTTTTTTCCATCTTATTTTCCCCCCTCCCTGTCCTGCTGAGGAGAGGGAGCGATGGAGCGGCTTGGTGGGCAGTGGGCATCCCGCTGAGGTCAACCCACCGCAACCTAGTTCAGCTCTACGCTTTTGGCAAGCGCTGGATAATTTCCTCCCCTAAAGCAGCACAGAGTAACTATACAAATTCTGTGCAATGTTTCCCTACAAACAACAAAACCAGGTTTTCCATGTAGCTCAATATAAACGGCTACCTGAGCATGTATTATCTCTGCAATCAGAGCGAGAGGGCTTTCCTCACTTTTCCTCTCGAGCTGCCTTGCTCCTTAACATTCCAGATGCCTGCCAGCGTTTGCCTTTTCTATGACAAGCTCTGGCTAAGCATTTCTGCACGGGAATTGGCAGTTTGCAGTCAAGGTGTGAGCGGAAAAATGTGTGCGTGTGAGGGGGAGGAGAGCGGGGTGGAAGGGGGGAGAGCGCGTGTAAGCTGTTCTCTGAGGCGGCTTTGGAGTTCAGGCTTTTTGTCAGGTGCCTTTGACAGGAGTCAGGACTCGCTGAATGGATAAAAGGGGAGAGAAGAGAAAAGCAAGACCGAGGCAATTTAAGATACTATCCAGTGTATCTTAGTGCTAGATATCATTCAAAGGACATGTTTAATTTAAGCAATGGTTCTATGGAGTGTATTAACCTTTCTACCCTCCCTACTCCCATGCTGAGCAGTAACTGTCTTGTCTTGTTTTTTAAAAATACCCTACCAACCCTACTGCACCATTTTTATTCTTCTCTTTGAAGGAGATATATCCTAAAAGTTATCTGATTGGAATCATGCTAATCCACATGCTCTGTACCCCAGTAAAGAAGGTAAATATAGATTGTAAATGGGGTTAATATGAAAAAAGCAGGGAGGTGGGAGAATGGCAAGGCAGCAGCAGGCGTCAGCTTAGCTGGCAGCAGAATGGATGAAAATTATGTAGTTAGCAGGCCAAAACGAGTTTGAAGGAACCTGTGGGTATGTGGGTCAAATATTGTGCCAGTGTAGATGTCAGATGTGCTGACTCTGGTAAATCTGTGCCCATTTATTTCAGCAGGAAAGTTAGCAAAGCTTTCTAGTACTAGTTAATTGTAGCTGGTACCTTAGGTTCCTGTCCATGAACAGGAATGACCCATGTCTTATATTCTCTTCTTTTCTTGTCTGGTCTCTGACCTGACTTTTGTAATGTTTCCTGAAATACTTGCTGGCTTTATCTAGTGAGTTTGGCATCTGTAGCTTGGACATGACTAAAAAACCCCTCTCATTCAGTGTTTGAGTAACTGAGTTCTAGTTAGGATAAATTGTGCTTTTAAATTAATTTTTATGTCCTTTTTAAAAAAAAAAAAACCAAAACCAACTATTACTGGCATTTTCCATTTAACTTTTCAGTTAAACTGTAAAAAAGAGAAAACAAAAAACCTTCACATGCTGAAGTCTGATAAAACATTTTTTTGCCACCAAAATGCTGTGTTGACATGCAAAAGGACCATACTCCTGACATGATATTGGTATTGTGCTAATAGTGTCAGGAGATGATAGGTGTTCTCATCTATTCCATGTGCATTATGCATCAGTGCACAACATTACAGGGTGTATTAACGTGTATTCGAGTTAGGTAATTAATTAGAGTCAACCCAGACTCCTCAATCAGCAAATGTGCAGGCTTTTGTTTAAGAACAGCACTATACACCTTCTTCACGGCTTTCAGTACCTTCAAAGCCAAGGACACCTGGAGCCAGAAATCTGATAGCATTAATATTATTTGATAGTGCCATCTGTATTTTTCTTCCATGAATCTGTCCAGTTGCTTATGAACTTGGCTGTACTTTAAACATCTCCAACAGCCTAGGTGAAGTATCTGTATATATATTAATACCTACTGTGAGGCCACTTCTGTAAGTGTGCCAGGTCAGAGGATTGAATGAATTTAGAGAACAGCACTTGGATCTCTGAATCTCCTTTGGATTGGAGGTTGGAGACTGTTAGTCCATAACACCAGAGCAGTTCTCCCCACAGGGATGACTTACAGGTCCAGCAGTAAGTACCTTCGTGTGTTACAACAGTTACAAGGAACAATCACATTTTTTTTCCAGTATTTGAATGAATCTATTCTGTACATATTGATTGATCTTCATAGCTATCCCTTTTCAGTGTTAAAAAGTGAAAAACAAGCTGGAAGAATCAATGTATCAATAACCGACTCATTATATTTGAGATTATAATATGGGTGACATGTTGAAATTAATTCATCCAGACGGCAATGGAACTCAGAGTCTGGAATAATTTATCTAATGCGTGTTAAGAACTAGTGTAATAGTTTCAAATAGGGGTCTGGATAAAAAATGGCTTGATATATTTTGGAACATCTACACTTCCTTCTGACTTTGTGTAATAGATAGCTTTGGACTCCTCACTACTGAAAATGTGGTCCATGAGAATTTTTTAATGGGCTCCACCACAGAGTCCTTTCTATATGGCGAACAGGGCTGCAAGACCTCAGCTGGTTTGCAGAAAATCCACAGATGAAAAACACCGACAACCACTGCCCCAAAAAAAGAACAAGCTCCATAATTTCGCTTGGGTGACCTATTTTGAATGTTGCAAAGTTATATCCAAAGCTGTCACCTTCATCGACTGAGCGACCTCTTGCAATAGTAAAAGTTATGAAATAAAACATATCGTACAACTTATTACTCTTTAGACAAATGGTCAGAAGGATTTCTGACTACTATTTGCAGGTACCAAAAAGTGTGAGACAAAACACTTCTGTGAAAGTTTGCGGGGAAAATAAATCAGCATTTTGGAAAAAAGACTTTGCATCTTCTTTCTGGGATGGAGTGACTTTGATCTTTAAATACTTACAAATGAATCCAAATAGAGTTTGGCGCTTTCTGAAGTTTGCATAAGTGATTTGCATTTCAAAAGGCCCTGCAGTAAACACCAGTTGAGGTCCCAAAAGTCTTCTAAGAGGATGATTAAGTTGAGAAATCCTTTGTTAATAATTAGTGGGGCTGACTCCTGTGTGAAATTACATATGGCGGAAAAAAAATTCATGTATCATCATGCACCAGATTCTGGACTTTGAGATCAGTTTCTTTTTTAAATCACAATTAAGTATGTGAAGGAACATTAGCATTTACATTTGAGTTCATAGGAATGTAAAGAAATTGTATAAAGGATGTTTAACAGCATTACAAAAACGTAGTTTGCTTTTCTGTGAGCTCTGTAGAGCCAGATGAATTGATAAGCAATACAATTTTTTCTATACCATCAACATACTATGGATCAAAGTTCTTCTTAAACACTATGAAACAAGACCGAAACCTCTGTTCATGTGTGAGATCACCGTCCAAATGCAAGTAAAGAAACATCAAGTAGGTAGAGATGGCTTGACTACATGAAACAGCCTTTCTATAGAACAGAGTGGGTATTTCGAAAAAAAAGGTTAATCACCATCCAGTACTGCAAGACTCATTGTCACTATCCTTTGTGCCCAAAGAAGTATCAGTCCTTTCCACGTGGTGAGAGCTTCCCTACCATGAGTAACAAGGTCATGTAGATGAGGTGACACTGCTGAACGTCATCTAGACCACTTCCCTCATCCAAAGCAGTTCCAGTTACAGAGGGTTGCTCAAGGCCTTTTCTGGTCAAGTTATGGATATCTGCAAGGATGGAGATTTCACAACCTCACTGGGCAACCTGTGGCAGTGTTTGACCCCTCACATGGTGGGTAAAAAAAATAATCCTTATATCTGAGAAATTTCTGGTGTTGCAACTTGTCTGTGTTGCCTCTTATCCTAGCACTGTGGGAATCTGAGGAGATCCTGGCTGTCTTCAGTAATCTTTCCATGAGGTGGTTGAAAACATGTATCAGATCTGCTGCTGAAGCCTTCTTTCCAGGCTGAACTTGCTCTCTCAGCCTCTCTCCATGTGTGCCGCAGTCATCTGGGTGGCATTTCAGAGCCCTGAGAGCACCAAGTCCCACAGATCCTTTCCTGAAGGCAGCAGGGACCTCCACATGCTCCTTGAGAGCTGTGTTTCAGCTCAGGCCCTCGACTTGCCTGAGCCACGTTGCGGGTATGTTCGTTAACAAAGTGGATCAGGGCTGTGGCACAGGCAGACTGGGTCTCGTGTCTCATTTCTTCCTTTATCAAACTGCCTGAGGTATCAACACAAGATGTTAGCCTCTTTACTTTAGTTGATGTGAATCATTATGACATCTCTAAAATCACTTTTATGCTATTTATTGTTATTTCAGCTGAGATTCTGATGCATCTTTCATTTCCCATTGGGGAAGATACAGCTGCAGGCGAAACTGTGTCACATGTACCTCACTGCCTGATGAAAACGGGGAAAAAACTCTGCTTTCCTCATTTTTCGCATTGCCTTCCATCCCATAAAGCCACACTTCTCCATTACTGTGAAAGACTATTGGAGAAAGAGATACTTTAGTTCTGGATTAGACACCTAAAAATTAACCATTAAAATAATAAATGGCCATCTCACATGCATCAGCATATGCCCCGCAGTTCTGTAATGCCTTAGCGGAAAAAAGAAGACTGCATATGTGAAGTTGGACAGGCCACTCAAGGGGATTTCAAGTGGTCATCTTATTTATTCATCTTTTCTACACCAGGATCAACTCTGTCTAATTTTTTCTGGCAGAAGGCTACGTTTCTGGAGTAGGAAGCAAATGCTATGCCTGCTGAAGGGAAAAAAAAAATAAATACCAAGAGCTGATGCTTCACCAAATTTTCAACGCAAATGTCCTTAACAAAACATCCCGAGAAAGATTGTTTTGGTGGCATTGGTGTTCATGACAACCATGTTGGAGATGGATGCATGATTTCTAATAGCAGGAGCTATAGATGGTCTTATTTTAACACAAAATAGAAAAGTTGCCTCAGGGAACTGCTAACTAAACATCTCGGACTCATTTTTCCTAGAGATATCAGGCACCACTGAAATCTTTCATCAGCAGTTGTCCCTTTCCTCACTCCTCTAAAATGCAATGTCTCGATTCTCTTGTGTCTTCTTCTGAAAAGTCCTGCTTTCTCATTTGTGATGTGAGATAAATTACTGGATCTGCTATGTGCCAAACCCCAGAATTTCTGGAAGACACACAAGCAGCAGCGTCCTTAAGCCAAACTATGTTGTTCCTTTTCACGGTTGACTCTAAGTCACATAATTTAGAAGAAAGCTGAGGAAGTAGCTTTGCATTGTGTGTCCCTTCCAACCCAAATCATTCTATGATTTTCATAGAATCATAGAATCTTAAGGTTGGAAAAGAGCTCTAAGATCATCAGGTCCAACCGTCAACCCAACACCACCATGTCTACTAAACCATGTCCCGAAAGTGCCACGTCTACATGTTTTTTAAACACCTCCAGGGATGATAACTCCACCACCTCTCTGGGCAGCCTGTTCCAATGCCTGGCCACTCTTTTGGTGAAGAAATTTTTCCTAATATCTAATCTAAACCTCCCCTGGTGCAACTTGAGGCCATTTCCTCTTGTCCTATCGCTAGTTACTTGGGAGCAGAGGCCAACACCCACCTCACTACAACCTCCTAAATTTTGTGATTCCTCTGTCCATGCTAAATCAGACATTGCTCTCTCCTCTATCCTTGCATTAATGTCCTTTTTTTCTAAAGTCCAGAATTCTTATGATTTCCTTGTTGAGTGAGAGTTGAGTGAGGAAGACTTGTTTGGCCTCCTATGACCACCATGACCTTTGTGGTGAAGAAGTAAATACTGTAGAATTTATCTCCTAGTGTTGAGATTTTATCAGCGGCAGTGCTTCATCAAAGGAAACCATTGTCAGAAGGGCTGTCGGACTCCTGATTGTTGTATTTTTTCCCTCTTAAACTTGACACAATCCTTGGTTTTGTGTTTATAGTAAAAGGTTTTTTTTTTGTGAAAAGGCTGGAACTTCTGTGGCTGGGAAACAATCCAGAAATCTAAGTAGAACCTTTTTTGGGGGGATATTTGAAAAAAAAAAAAACAAAAAAAAAGAAGCAGCTTAGGCTTTCAATTATATTTAAATGACATAGTCTAAGCTGGCTGTACTCACTGTTCAGCCCCACCACTGTAATGCAAAATTAATGGCCTTAAAAGAGAAAATACTCCTAACCTGCCTTGCCTGTCATGAATTGTCTCCCTGTAACAAATTTTAAAAACACAAAACCCTCTAGCCATATTGCCTGCTTAGCGCTGAAGGAAACTTTCCATTTACAGGGTTTTTAAGCTTAGCGTTTTCTGTGTAGTTTCCTCAAAAATACATTTGTTGTGCCAAGCTGGAAAGCTTGCTTATTTTTCCAAGATAACCAGATATGTGTTAAGTACAAAGTTATAAATCTTCTGATATGTTTTCTGCCTTCTTGGTCATTACTTTAAAACTGCTGAAGTTACTGATGTCATTGTAAATTTTTCTTCATTTCTGATGTTTACTGATTTGTTCTGGTCTTTGCTGGCTTATTTCCTGTTATACTTAAGACTTTTTCAAACGCAGTGGTTTGCATTTTGAGTGCCTGGTTTCCACTAAAATAAAGGGAGTTAGATGACCGATCCCTTGAGTGTCAGGAAAAACTAACCGTGGTAAGCTTGGCCCTGTATCCACTGAGGACAGTAGTCAGTCTTCTAATCTCCTCTGGGGTCTAATAGATTTTTTTGTACCGAGTTGGTTCACATTGCAAGTTATAATAGAGTCATCATCAAATTGATTAAAATATATATCAGTACCATAACAAAAGCAATACAACTGCATTAAATTCTAAATTAAAACATACTAATTTTGCCGTATTTCCTTTAGCAAAGCTGGAGAGAAAGAAAGGTTCTTCAGATGACACATTTGATGTGCAAAGTGAGCAAAGCAGTTTTTTCACTTGTCCATAGTGCCTGGTTCAGGATTTAAACCCAAATAATCCTCTACTATGTGGTTTTTGCTAATTTTATTTGATAAGTTTTATTTCCACTGGAATAATTTCCCTTGCATTTAAAAATATTTTTAAACCATGAATAGGATTAAACAATGCAAAACATTTTTTTTCTTTCAAAGTATCTTGATGCCCATGTAGTTCATGTTTTTCTGGGGTAACTCAAGCTGGAAAGGACCCCAGGAGGTCCCTGCCTGACCTCCTGCTCAAAGCAGGTCAGCTCTGGGGCCATACCAAGGTGCTCAGGGCCCGATCCCCTTGGGCCTTGAAAAATCCCAGGATGGAGACAGCACAACTGCTTTGGGTAGCCTGTTCTGTCACTTGATTATCCTCAAATATTTTTCCATATATCCAGCTGGAAACCATCCTCTTTCAGTTTATATTTGATGTCTGTTGTTCTCCTAGTGTGAAACTCCATTAAGAGCCTGGCTCCACCTTCTCTAGACACTTCTCTTTAGCACTGGTGAGGCCACACCTGGAGTATTTTGTCCAGTTCTGGGCTTCCCAGTTATGAGAGACATGGACACACTGGAATGAGTCCAGGGGAAGGGTCACTAATATGATGAAGGGACTGGAGCACCTCCCCTGTGAGGAAAGGCTGAGAGCTGGGGCTGTTCAGCCAGGGGAAGAGAAGGCTCGGGAGAGATCTCATCTGTGTATATAAATACCTGAAGGCATGGTGTGATCTTCTCAGTGATGTCCAGTGACAGGACCAGAGGCAATGGTCACAAACTGAAACACAGGAGGCTCCCTCTGAACATCAGGAAACATTTTTTCACTGACACAGGTTGCCCCAGGGAGGTTGTGGAGTGTCCTTCCTTGGATGTATTCAAGAGCTGTCTGGATGTATACCGGGGCAACTGACTCTAGGTGGCCTTGCTTGAGAAGGAGGTTGGGCCAGATGACCTCCAGAGGTGCCTTCCAACCTCAACCTTCTGTGATTCTCAATGACCCACCTGCAGGTGGGGCTGGCTGCTATCTGGTACCCCAAAGCCTTCCTCACTTTTGGCTGAACCAGCCCCATTCCCGCTCCAGCCCCAAACACCCTTGGGGCCTCCACTGACCTTGCTGCAGTTGACACTTTTTGTTGATATGTTTCCTGTAACAAGCCCCCCAAACCAGATGCAGAAGAGGGGAATAATGTTTCTCAGTCCACAGGCTACACTCCTAGGGACAACACCCCCCATTGCGTGGCAGCACCTTCCCCCGGTGGCTCAGTGCTTTGGCCAGAGTACGCTTCCCATAGGGAAGGTCACTGTCACCCCCAGTCCTAGGGAAGGTCACTGTCCTAGGGAGAGTCCCCAGCATCCCCTGTAGCCCCAGACCACACCATCCCAGAGGGCTAAGCCCACCGCAATGGGTTGCCCTCTCCACATACTTTCCATGCGGCAATAGGGGACCGAGCCCGGCTGGGCATTGCCACCGCTGCTGTTTGGTCCCATTCTGTCTGGAGCAGCATTTCTAGACTTTCTTCTGCCCCCCCTTAGCACCAGCTGCCCTGCTAACTGCAAAAATCTGAATTATTGCAATCCTAGCAGCTAACTTGCTGTCACCACAGCAGCTGTCCAGCAGCCCAACACTATCTAACCAACAGACACTTTAAGACACTTTTTAATCAAGAACTGGAAAAATCGGAAACTGGAGCTATAAGCGGCAAAGCCCCTAGAAGCTACCAGAAGTAGCTAAAACCAACAGTCATAATTTAAAAAGGCAATATAATCAGAAAAAGAAAAATAATAAAGAAACCAACCCCACAAACAACTGCTGGAGGGGAAATAAAATTTTTAACATGAAGCAAAAAAAAAAAAAAAAATCACATAATAAAAGAAGTCATGGACTAGATATACTATACATATCTATACAGGTTGCTTTCTTTGCGCTTTATAGTCCATTAGGCAGACATACTCTCATTTTGCCTCCGTACTTCCCAAAAGGATAAGTAAGCTTTATGCCAGCATTTTTTTAATTCCCCTTTGAGCTAGTATGTGTATGTTACATACAGTTGTTTTGCTCTACTTACAATTTTAATAGAATGACTGTAAGAACAGGGGTTCTTCGCTTAGGGAAGTTCATGCCAGTCAGCCTATCGCTTCTTTCCTGGATCAAACCCTCTCCCCCTCACCCCCCTGCAAGAGTTCAGAGGTTGTTATATGTGCATACTCTTTATTCCATGAAGTCTGGATTACTTCTCTGTGAATTATCTTAAGTAACAAGTGTTTATGAATGACAGCAGATAAGCAGTTCACACTGACATCAGTGTGTGCTCTCAGGTCTACCAGTTTTTCTTTTGGAGATCAGCCATTGCCTAAGCAATAGTTTCCAATTGAATTAATTACTGCTTAGTATAGCAATATGTTCTGCTCTGTTAAGTTAGCCATCTGCTCTTCCTTTTAAGCTTGGTTGTCCTTCCATAGTGAATTATTTAACCTAACGTAAGCTATTTAACAATGCACATCAGAAGCCCTTTGACCACCAGAGGTGGTGCTGAATTATCAGGGATACATGCAAAGCAATGTGATATTCCCTAGGAAAGGTGCCAATTCTGTGATGGTGCATATTTCTCATGCACCCAAGTGACTCAGCTTAACCTTCTCTCCAAAAAGAGGTCGTGAAGCTCCTGTGGAACTGTGGCTAACCTCCGAGCAGCAATGAACAGTCCTATTTACTCTAGGTTGTGTTTGCAGCCCATGTTAGGTTGCCATGCTTTCCTGGATTCTCACATGAACCAGAAGCCAGACAAGTACATTAACAACCATTCGTTCTTTCTAAATCCAGCTGGGTAGTGGTTAGCTGGTTCCAGACCATTGAAATCTCTCATGTCATAAAGAACACTACTGTCTGGACTTCTCAGCTGGAAATTTTGTGCCACTTTAATTTGAATGTCCTGAAAGCTCAGTCTCCCTGCAGTTTTAGGCTGTATTTGTTAGAAGTATGTTGGACGTGATTTTATAAGTGTATTTTGTCAAATCACTTTTGCCTTTCTAGAGTACTTTGCAATTTGAGGTTTCCCTTGTGATATATATACACATAGAAAAGCTGGGGGATCATTTTTGTTTATGATTTTGTATGAAGAGCCAGTTAGTCACTGGGAAAAGCACAATATGTGTCAAATGCTCACTCTGTTAGGGTAGCACAGTATAGAAGGAAACTCTACAAAACCAGATCAGTGGTACCATGCACTTTCTTTAGTTAAATATGCATTCAAGGTTCACTGTAGACTATAGTCTCAAATTAAACACTTCCTTTTTGTTTGGAAAAATTATTTCTAAAATACAAATGTACATGTGAGACACTAGTTTTTAGTATGCAACAGCAGACAGAAGAGTCAGTTTTTAGCGGCATCATTAATAGATTGGCAGGGAGTGTGTTCACACACCAGCTTTTTGCTGTATGCTGATAAGAAATAAAATGATGCTGATAAGAGTAAAACTCTTCATAAAAAGGCATATACTGCAGCATCATGAAGAGTTGTCTTTCCCTGCATTGTCTTGTCGGGTATGGAAACAAGCTCTTATCATTCTCTCTTTCCAAGTGACTTACTACACGTGTAATAAGCTTCTTTCTAAATTGCATAGCATATGGATTTCAAAGGGTGCCTGAAAGTAAGATGGAATAGACTACACACTGGAAAACTGAATAATTGACACTGTGTAGTGAATTAAAAGTGACAATTGTCAGAAAAGAAAGAAAACATTTGCTCAAATTAAGGAAAAAACATTCCGAAGAGAATTGACAGAGCAAGTTTTCATATCTGAGGTTTGCTATTCATGTTACTCAAAGAAAACCAGCAAAGCTAGAGGAATCGAGATCATCTGCTGAAGTATCACAGCAAGGTATCTTTAATTGTGAAGTATCATAAGCTTTTCTGTTAAACTGAAATAGACACTCATTCTAGAGTCTGGAACATTGTGCTTTTCCATAAGATAAATAGGCTGTAACATACTAAATAAGACTCCAAACATTATTTATCATCTTATGTCATAGTAGATACATTGCTAGTGACCAGTTATTAGAATCTTTGAGTTTATGCAGCAAAAATAAGCAAAACCACAATAAATTTAGCTGTAGGGCTTTCTTCATTTTGAAAAGGGATAATCTGCAGTAATTGCCTGTGTATTTAAAGAAGGCTTCCCTCAGGTAGCTGCCTATGTGATGACTGGTATCAAAAGATATTCATGTACTTTTCTCTGAAACATCTGTTCAGCTACTGGCAGGATCAAGATAGTGCATTAATTCAATAATAAGCTATTTTAATAGGTTTTATTCCTGTTTCTCATAAACAATCTTTTCTAAAATTAGTATTCATATCTAGCTGTGCATGTCACTTTAATGGGAAAATGTTTTCAAGGAAGACAACATATTTTTCTAGAGTGATTTATTTCATCTTATAAATATTCCCTGGATCACCTAGGACTCCTTAACGCCTCCAACTAGAATGTTCCCACTGAGCTCAGGAGTTCAAAAACCTGGCTAAAAAGTGCGGTATGCAGACATTGATAAATAAGTATAGTCCAGCTGAGCTGATCCTGGCTGCCCAATTTACTTTGGTGTAAAAGCAAGCTGTTCAGTTCAAATCTCAAAATCACATCTAAGAAATCATTCCAATTGTAGAAACACCACCAAAATTTGATAATTACTTTGAGAAGCTGCTTCTCAGTCATATAAAAACTTCACTTTTCCCTTTGTATTTACTAGCAGACCATATATTTAAAAGTTTCAAATTTGTCTTTGTCTCCAAGCTGGTATATAACAGGTACTTAGGCAAAGAGCTGCTACAAAACATATCCTGACATAGATATTCCTTGTGCTAATCCAGAGATGCTCAGGAAGTGGTGAAGTCAGTGTCTGAAATCAGATTTTTTAACACGTAATAACATTAGAGAATATACCAATGCAATGAAGTTCTAATCAGTCTCTGATTAGGTCCATCGCGCTGAGAGATCACAGTAGCAATTACAGTAGAAATATCTGGACAAGCACCATCTCTCACCACAGCACCTGAAGTTCAAACTGCAATTACATTAAGTTTTTGCAAGATGATAATATACTACACCATTGATAACAGCACATAAATGTTTCCATTCGATTTCATAATCTTACACCCTGTTCAGGCCAAAAGACATCTGAAATCTACCTCATTTTTCATCTCTCAATAATGAAAGGCCAATTCCTTGTTGAAAAACAAATTAGGTAAACAGAACATAAAACTTGAGGTCTTTAATGCAGATCTGTGTGCCTCTGGGGACTGCCTGGACATGGGTATGGAGGTCCCCATGGTGACAGCCAGGCCTTTGTGATGGGGGGCAGCATTGTGCCCAAATTATATTGTGTCCTGATCCCTGTGGCCACTGTGGGGGTCCTTGGCACTTGACTCTTCTTAACTCCATAAGTTTCCGGGCAGCCCAATTCTCTCCGGTCAGCGAGGCTGAGGCACC